>SZWC01001759.1:253206-265714 GCA_023375785.1 Penium margaritaceum | reverse complement strand
TAAGTGCGTGTTAGTGCGTGTAAGTGTGTGTAAAAGCGTTTAAGTGCGTGTAAGTGTGTGTAAGTGCATGTAAGTGCGTGTAAGTGCATGTAAGTACGTGTAAGTGCATGTAAGTGCGTGTAAGTGCCTATAAGTGCGTGTTAGTATGTGTAAGTGTGTGTAAGTACGTACAAGTTTGTATAAGTGCATGTAAGTGTGTGTAAATGCGTGTCAGTACGTGAAAGTGCGTGTACGTTTGTGTAAGTATGTGTAAATGCGTGTAAGTGCATGTAAGTACGTGTAAGTGCATGTAATTATGTGTAAGTGCGTGTAAGGTCGTATCAGAGCGTGTAAGAGTGTGTAAGTGCGTGTAAGTGCGTGTAAGTGCATGTAAGTGTGTGTATGTGCGTGTAAGTGCATGTAAGTTTCTGTAAGTTTGTGCAAGTGCGTGTAAGTGCGTGTAAGTGCGTGTAAGTGCGTGTAAGTGCGTGTAAGTGCGTATAAGTACAAGAAAGTGCGTATAAGTATGTATAAGTACGTGTAAGTGCGTGTAACTGCATGTAACTGCGTTTACGTGCATGAAAGTATGTGTAAGTATGTGTAAGCGCGTGTAAGTACGTGTTAGTTTGTGTAAGTATGTGTAAGTTCCTGTAAGTGCGTGTAAGTATGTGTAAGTACACGTAAGTGCGTGTAAGTGCGTGTAAGTGTGTGTAAGTGCGTGTACACGTGTGTAAGTACATGTAAGTATGTATAAGTACGTGTAAGTGTGTGTAAGTGCATGTTAGTGTGTGTAAGTACGTGTAAGTGCATGGAAGTGTGTGTAAGTGTGTGTAAGTACGTGTAAGTATGTCCAAGTGCATGTAAGTGCATGTAAGTGCGTGTAAGTACGTATAAGTATGTGTAAGTACGTGTAAGTATGTGTAAGTTCGTGTAAGTGAATGTAAGTTCGTGTAAGTGTGTGTAAGTGCATGTAAGTGCGTGTAAGTACGTGTAAGTACGTGTAAGTGCGTGAAAGTATGTGTAAGTGCGTGTAAGTGCATGTAAATGCGTGTAAGTGCATGTAAGTGTGTATAAGTACGTGTACGTGCGTGTTAGTACGTGTGAGTACGTGTAAGAGCATGTAAGTGCATGTAAGTGTGTGTAAGTGCGTGTAAGTGCATGTAAATGCGTGTAAGTGCATGTAAGTGTGTATAAGTACGTGTACGTGCGTGTTAGTACGTGTGAGTACGTGTAAGAGCATGTAAGTGCATGTAAGTGTGTGTAAGTGCAATTTAAGTTTGTGTAAGTGAGTGTAAGTGTGTGTAAGTACGTGAAAGTGTGTGTAAGTGTGTGTAAGTGCGTGTAAGTACATGTAAGTGCGTGTAAGTACGTGTAAGTGTGTGTAAGTGCTAAAAGTGCGTGTAAGTACATGTAAGTACGTGTAAGTGTATGTAAGCGTGTGTAAGTGCAGTTTAAATTCATGTTAGTGTGTGTAAGTGCGTATAAGTGCGTGTAAGTATGTGTAAGTGTGTGTAAGTGTGTGTAGGTGCGTGTACGTACAGTTAAAGTGGGTGTAGTTTTGTGTAAGTTCATGTAAGTGTGTGTAAGTGCGTGTAGGTGCGTGTAAGTGCGTGTAAGTACATGTAAGTGCGTGTAAGTACATGTAAGTGCGTGTAAGTATGTGTTGGTTTGTGTAAGTGAATGTAAGTTTGTGTAAGTGTGTGTAAGTACGTGTAAGTGTGTGTAAGTATGTGTAAGTGCGTGTAAGTACGTGTAAGTATGTGTAAGTGCGTGTAAGTGCGTGTAAGTGCGTGTAAGTGCATGTTATATGTATAAGTGCGTGTAAGTGCGTGTTAGTACGTGTGAGTACGTGTAAGAGCGTGTAAGTGCGTGTAAGTGTTAAAAGTGTGTGTAAGTGCATGTAAGTGCATGTATGTGCATGTAAGTGCGTGTAAGTGCAGTTTAAATTCATGTAAGTATGTGTAAGTGCGTGTAAGTGCGTGTACGTATGTGTAAGTGCGTGTAAGTGTGTATAGGTGCGTGTAAGTGCAGTTAAAGTGGGTGTAGTTTTGTGTAAGTTCATGTAAGTGTGTGTAAGTGCGTATAAGTGCGTGCAAGTGTATGTAAGTACGTGTAAGTACATCTAAGTGTGTGTAATTGCGTCTAAGTGCGTGTAAGTGCGTGTAAGTACATGTAAGTGCATGTAAGTGCGTGTAAGTGTGATTGAAGTGCGTGTAAGATCGTGTAAGTGCGTGTAAGTATGCATGAGAAAACAATATCCGCTATCCGGGGTATCCGCACTATCCGTCCAGTATCCGGATAGCGGATAGTACCTGGAAAACAACTTAGAAGGATATCCGGATACATGCGGATACATCCGGATGTGGATATCAGCTGGAAATATGTGGCTTTTTTTAAGGTGTCCGTGAGTATCCGGAGGTTTCCGCTGGTATCCATACAAGTATCCGGATGTATCCGTACTTCTATCCGTTGAACTTTCTGGATAGTGCAAGTATCCCCAAGTATCCGTAAGTATCCGGATATTTGAGGCAACTATCCGGATAGCGGATACCTGACTGGTGAATATATCTGGATTGCGGATACCTCCAAAAAGGGACGAATTTTTCCGGATTCTCATGCCTATGTGTAAGTGCGTATAAGTATGTGTAAGTGCGTGTAAGTGCGTGTAAGTGCATGTAAGTGCGTGTAAGTGGGTGTAAGTGCGTGTTAGTACATATACGTGTGTGTAAAAGCGTATAAGTGTGTGTAAGTGTGTGTAAGTGTGTGTAAGTGCGTGTAAGTGCATGTAAGTGCATGTAAGTGCGTGTAAGTACATGTAAGCGCGTGTAAGTGCGTATAAGTGCGTGTAAGTGCCTGTACTTATGTATAAGTGCATGTAAGTACGAATAAGTGCATGTACGGGCGTATAAGTACGTGTAAGTGCGTGTAAGTGCGTATAAGTGCGTGTGAGTGCGTGTGAGTACGTGTAAGTATGTGTAAGTGCGTGTAAGTACGTGTAAGTGCGTGTAAGTGTGTGTCAGTACGTGTAAGTACGTGTAAGTGTGTGTAAGTACATGTAAGTGCGTGTAAGTATGTGTAAGTGCGTGTAAGTACGTGTAAGTGCATGTAAGTATGTATAAGTGCGTGTAAGAGCGTGCAAGAGCGTGTGAGAGCGTGTAAGTACGTATAAGTGCGTGTAAGTGCGTGTAAGTGTGTGTAAGTATGTGTAAGTGCGTGTAAGTGCATGTACGTTCATATCAGTGTGTGTAAGTACGTGTAAGTTCGTGTAAGTTTGTGTAAGTGTGTGTAAGTGTGTGTAAGTGCGTGTAAGTGCATGTAAGTGCATGTAAGTGCGGGTAAGTACAAAAACGTGTGTGTAAGTATGTGCAAGTGTGTGTAAGTGTGTGTACGTGTGTGTAACTGCATGTACGTACGTGTAAGTGTGTGTAAGTACGTGTAAGCGTGTGTAAGTACGTGTTAGTTTGTATAAGTGCGTGTAAGTTCCTGTAAGTACGTGTAAGTACGTGGAAGTACGTATAAGTGCGTGTAAGTGCGTATAAGTACGTGTAAGTACGTGTAAGTACGTGTAAGTGCGTCTCAGTATGTGTAAGTACGTGTAAGTTCATGTAAGTACGTGTAAGTGCGTGTAAGTGCGTGTAAGTGCGTATAAGCGCGTGTAAGTATATGTAAGTGCGTGTAAGTATGTGAAAGTGCATGTAAGTACGTGTAAGTTCATGTAAATGAATGTAAGTTCGTGTAAGTGCGTATAAGTACGTATAAGTACGTCTAAGTGCGTGTAAGTATGTCTAAGTGCCTGTAAGTGCATATAAGTGCGTGTAAGTGCGTGTGAGTGCGTGTAAGTGTGGTTGAAGTGCGTATACGTTCGTGTAAGTGCGTGTAAGTGCGTGTGAGTGCGTGTAAGTGTGGTTGAAGTGCGTATACGTTCGTGTAAGTGCGTGTAAGTAGGCATTAGAAAACAATATCCGCTATCCGGGGTATCCGCACTATCCTTCCAGTATCTGGATAGCAGATAGTACCTGGAAAACAACTTAGAAGGATATCCAGATACATCCGTATATATGTGGATGTGGATATCAGCTGGAGATATGTGGCTTTTTCTAAAGGTGCCTGTGAGTATCCGGAGGTATCCGCTGGTATCCGTACAAGTATCGGGGTGTATCCGTACTTCTATCCGTTGAACTATCCGGATAGTGCAAGTATCCGCAAGTATCCGTAAGTATCCGGATATTTGAGGCAACTATCCAGATAGCGGATACCTGACTGGTGAAAATTTCCGGATAGCGGATACCTCCAAAAAGGGACAGATATATCCGGATTTTCATGCCTACGTGTTAGTGCGTATAAGTGTGTGTATGTGCGTATAAGTGCGTGTAAGTGTGTGTAAGTGGGTGTAAGTGTGTGTAAGTGCGTGTAAGTGTGTATAAGTGCATGTAAGTGCGTGTAAGTGTGTGTAAGTACGTATAAGTGCGTGTAAGTACGTGTAAGTGTGTGTAAGTGCGTGTAAGTGCGTGTCAGTACGTGTAAGTGCGTGTAAGTGCCTTTAAGTACGTATAAGTGCGTGTAAGTATGTGTAAGTGCGTATAAGTGTGTATAAATGTGTGTGAGTGCGTGTGAGTACGTGTAAGTATGTATAAGTGCGTGTAAATGTGTATAAGTGCGTATAAGTGTGTATCAGTGTGTGTAAGTGCCTGTAAGTGCATGTAAGTGTGTCTACGTTTGTGTAAAAGTGTGTAAATGCGTGAGTGGGTGTAAGTGCATGTAAGTGTGTGTAAGTGCATATATGTATGTATCAGTGCGTGTAAGGTCGTATAAGAGTGTGAGAGAGCGTGTAAATACGTAGAAGTACGTGTAAGTGTGTGTAAGTGTGTGTAAGTGCTTGTAAGTGCGTGTAAGTGCATGTAAGTACGTGTAAGTTCGTGTAAGTGTGTGTAAGTACGTGTAAGTGTGTGTAACTGCGTGTACGTGCGTATAAGTGCATGTAATGCGTGTGAGTGCGTGAAAGTACGTGTAAGTTCGTGTACGTGCGTGTAAATTCTTGTAAGTACATGTAAGTGCATGTAAGTGTATGTAAGTGCGTGTAAGTGCGTGTAAGTGTGTGTAAGTACGTGTAAGTGTGTGTAAGTGCGTGTAAGTGCGTGTAAGTGCATGTAAGTACGTGTAAGTGCGTGTAAGTGTGTGTAAGTACGTGTAAGTGTGTGTAAGTGCGTGTAAGTACGTGTAAGTACGTGTAAGTGCAAGTAAGTGCGTGTAAGTATGTGTAAGTGCATGTGAGGCGTATAAACACGTGTAAGTGTGTGTAAGTGCGTAAAAGTCCATGTAAGTACGTGTAAGTGCATGTAAGTGCGTGTAAGTGCGTGTAAGTGTGTGTAAGTGTGAGTAAGTACGTGTAAGTGCATGTAAGTGCGTGTAAGTGCTTGTAAGTGCGTGTAAGTGCGTGTAAGTGCGTATAAGTACGTGTGAGTTTGTGTTAGTGAATGTAAGTTCGTGTAAGTGCGTGTAAGTATGTGTAAGTGCGTGTAAGTGCATGTAAGTACGTGTAAGTTTGTGTTAGGGAATATAAGTTCGTGTAACTGCCTGTAAGTGCGTGTAAGTGCGTGTAAGTGCGTGTACGTACGTGGTAAGTGTGTGTAAGTACGTGTAAGTGCTTGTAAATACGTGTAAGTGTGTGTAAGTGTGTATGAGTGCATGTGAGTACATGTAAGTATGTGTAAGTGCGTGTAAGTGCATGTAAGTGCGTGTAAGTACGTCTCAGTACGTGTAAGTGCGTGTAAGTGCATGTAAGTGCGTGTTAATGCGTGTACGTTTGTGTACGTGCGTGTAAATGCGTGTAAGTATGCGTGTAAGTTTAAGTGGGTGTAATTTCGTGTAAGTTTGCTTAAGTACGTGTAAGTGCGTGTAAGTGTGTGTAAGTACGTATAAGTGGGTGTAAGTACGTGTAAGTGCGTGTAAGTGCATGTAAGTGTGTATAAGTGTGTGTAACTACGTATAAGTGTGTGTAAGTGTGTGTAAGTGCCTGTTAGCGCATATAAGTGCGTGTAAGTGCGTGTAAGTGTGTGTAAGTGTGGTTTAAGTGCGTGTAAATTCGTGTAAGTGCGTGTAAGTTCGTGTAAGTGCGTGTAAGTTTGTGTAAGTGTGTATTATTGCGTGTAAGTGTGTGCCAAAGCATGTAAGTGCGTGTAAGTGTGTGTAAGTGCATTTAAGTACGTGTAAGTGCATATAAATGCGTGTAAGTGTGTGTAAGTGTGTGTAAGTGCGTGTAAGTGCGTGTAAGTGCGTGTAAGTGCATATAAGCGTGTGTAAGTACGTGTAAGTGTGTGAAAGTACGTCTAAGTGTGTGTAAGTGCGTGTAAGTGCGTGTAAGTGTGTGTAAGTACGTGTGACTGTGTGTAAGTATGTGTAAGTGCGTGTAAGTGAGTGTAAGCATTTATAAGTGCGTATAAGTGTGTGTAAGTGCGTGTAAGTGCGTGTAAGTGCGTGTAAGTGTGTGTAAGTACGTGTGACTGTGTGTAAGTATGTGTAAGTGCGTGTAAGTGAGTGTAAGTGCGTGTAAGTGCGTATAAGTGTGTGTAAGTGCGTGTAAGTGCGTGTAAATGCATGTAAGTACGTATAAGTCTATGTAAGTGCATGTAAGTACGTGTACGTGCGTGTAAGTGCGTGTAAGCGCATGTAAGTGGATGTAAGTGTGTGTAAGTGCGTGTAAGTGCGTGTTAGTACGTGTGAGTGCGTGTAAGAGCGTGTAAGTGTATGTAAGTGGGTGTTAGTGCGGTTTAAGTTTGTGTGAGTGTAAGTATGTGTAAGTACGTGTAAGTTCGTGTAAGTATGTGTAAGTGCGTGTAAGTGCTAAAAGTGTGTGTAAGTGCGTATAAGTGCGTGTAAGTGTGTGTAAGTGTGTGTAAGTGCAGTTTAAATTCGTGTAAGTGCGTGTAAGTGCGTGTACTTGTGTGTAAGTGCGTGTAAGTATGTGAAAGTACGTGTAAGTGAATGTAAGTGCGTGTATGTATGTATAAGTGCGTATAAGTACGTGTAAGTTCATGTAAGTGTGTGTAAGTACATGTAAGTGCGTATAAGTATGTGTAAGTACATGTAAGTGCAAGTAAGTGTGTGTAAGTACGTGTAAGTGCATGTAAGCACGTGTAAGTGCGTGTAAGTGCGTGTAAGTGCGTGTAAGGGGATGTAAATACGTGTAAGTGCAAGTAAGTGTGTGTTAGTACGTGTAAGTGCGTGTAAGTGCGTGTAAGTGCGTGTAAGGGGATGTAAATACGTGTAAGTGCAAGTAAGTGTGTGTTAGTACGTGTAAGTGCGTATAAGTGCGTGTAAGTATGTGTAAGTGCATGTAAGTGCGTGTACGTGCGTGTAACTTTGTGTAAGTACGTGTATGTGTGTGTAAGTGCCTGTAAGTGTGTTTAAGTACGTGTGAGTGCAGTTTAAGTGGGTGTAAGTGCATATAAGTGTGTGTAAGTACGTATAAGTGCGTGTTAGTGCATGTAAGTACGTGTAAGTGTGTAAGTGTGTGTTAGTGTGTGTAAGTGCGTGTAAGTGCGTATAAGTGCGTGTAAGTGCGTGTAAGTGTGGTTTAAATGCGTGTAAGTTCGTGTAAGTGCGTATAAGTGTGTGTAAGTTTGTGTAAGTTTGTGTAAGTATGTTTAAGTGTGTGTAAGTGCATATAAGTGCGTTTAAGTGTGTATTAGTGCGTGTAAGTGTGTGTTAGTATGTATAAGTATGTGCAAAAGCGTGTAAGTGTGTGTAAGTGTGTGTAAGTGAATGTAAGTGCGTGTAAGTGCATGTAAGTGCCTGTAAGTGCATGTAAGTGCGTGTAAGTGTGTGTTAGTATGTATAAGTATGTGCAAAAGCGTGTAAGTGTGTGTAAGTGTGTGTAAGTGAATGTAAGTGCGTGTAAGTGCATGTAAGTGCCTGTAAGTGCATGTAAGTGCATGTAAGTGCATGTAAGTACGTGTGAGTACGTGTAGGTGCATGTAAGTGTGTCTAAGTACGTGTAAGTGCGTGTGAGTACGTGTTAGTATGTGTAAGTGCGTGTAAGTGTGTGTAAGTGCGTATAAGTGTATGTCAGTGCATGTAAGTGTGTGTTAGTGCTTGTAAGTGTATGTAAGTATGTGTAAGTGTGTGTAAGTACAAGTAAGAGCATGTGAGTGCATGTAAGTACGTGTAAGTGCGTGTAAGTGTGTATAACTGCGTATACGTGCGTGTAAGTGCGTGTGAGTGCCTGTAAGTGGGTGTAAGTATGTAAAAGTGTGTGTAAGTGCGTGTAAGTGCGTGTAAGTGCGTGTAAGTACGTGTAAGTACGTGTAAGTACAAGTAAGTGCGTGTAAGTGCGTGTAAGTGCGTGTAAGTGCGTGTAAGCACGTGTAAGTACGTGTAAGTGCGTGTAAGTGCGTGTAAGTGCGTGTAAGTGCGTGTAAGCACGTGTAAGCACGTGTAAGTACGTGTAAGTGCGTGAAAGTGCTGTCAGTGCGTGTAAGTGTGTGTAGTGCGTGTAAGTGCGGTTAAGTGCGTGTAAGTGCGTTTAAGGACGTGTAAATTCGTGTAAGTGCGTGTAAGTGTGTGTAAGTGACTGTAAGTGCGTGTAAGTGCGTGTAAGTGTGTGTAAGTATGTGTAATTTCGTGTAAGTGAATGTAAGTTTGTGTAAGTGTGTGTAAGTGCATGTAAGTATGTGTAAGTCCGTGTAAGTATGTATAAGTGCGTGTAAGTACGTATAAGTACGTGTAAGTACGTGTAAGTACATGTAAGTGCGTGTAAGTGCGTGTAAGTACGTGTAAGTGCACGTTAGTGCGTGTAAGTGCGTGTAAGAGCATGTAAGTGCATGTAAGTACGTGTAAGTGCGGTTTAAGTTCGTGTAAGTAAATGTAAGTACGTGTAAGTATGTGTAAGTTTGTATAAGTGCGTGTAAGTACGTGTAAGTGTGTGTAAGTGTGTGTAAGTGCATATAAGTGCGTGTAAGTATGTGTAAGTGTGTGTTAGTGCAGTTTGAGTTCGTGTAAGTGCGTGTAAGTGCGTGTAAGTGCGTGTAAGTATGTGTAAGTGCGTGTAAGTGCGTGTAAGTATGTTTAAATATGTGTAAGTGTGTGTAAGTGTGTGTAAGTTTGTGTAAGTGCATATAAGTGTATATAAGTGCGTGTACATATGTGTAAGTATGTGTAAGTACGTGTAAGTGCAAGTAAGTGCATGTAAGTACGTATAAGTGCATGTAAGCATGTGTAAGTGTGTGTAAGTTTGTGTAAGTGCATATAAGTGCATGTAAGTGCGTGTACGTACGTGTAAGTATGTGTAAGTACGTGTAAGTGCAAGTAAGTGCATGTAAGTACGTATAAGTGCATGTAAGCATGTGTAAGTGTGTGTAAGTTTGTGTAAGTGCATGAAAGTGCGTGTAAGTACGTCTAAGCGCGTGTAAGTGCGTGTAAGTGCAGTTTAAATGGGTGTAATTTTGTGTAAGTTCGTGTAAGTGTGTGTAAGTGTGTATAAGTGCGTGTAAGTGAGTGTAAGTGTGACTAACTGTGTGTAAGTGCGTGTATGTGCGTGTAAGTGCGTGTAAGTGCGTATAAGTGTGTGCAAGTGCGTGTAAGTGCATGTTAGTGTGTGTATGTGTGTGTGAGTGCATGTAAGTACGTGTAAGTGCATGTAAGTGCGTGTAAGTGTGGTTTAAGTGCGTGTAAGTTTGTGTAAGTGCGTGTAAGTGCGTACAAGTGTGTGTAAGTGCATGTAAGTGTGCATAAGCGCGTTTAAGTGCGTGTAAATGCGTGTAAGTGCGTGTAAGTGCGTGTTAATGCGTCTAAGTGTGTGAAGAAGCGTGTAAGTACGTGTAAGTGCGTATAAGTACGTCTAAGTGTGTGTAAGTGTGTGTAAATGCGTGTAAGTGCGTGTAAGTGCGTGTGAGTGTGTGTGAGTAGATGTAAGTACATGTAAGTGTGTATAAGGTGGTATAAGAGTGTGTAAGAGTGTGGAAGTCTGTGTAAGTGTGTGTAAGTACGTGTAAGTGCGTATAAGTGCATGTAAGTGTGTGTAAGTTCATGTAAGTCCATGTAAGTATGTGTAAGTGCGTGTAAGTACATGTAAGTGCGTGTAAGTGTGTGTCAGTGCATGTAAGTGCGTTCAAATGCATGTAAGTGCGTGTAAGTGCGTGTAAGTGCGTGTAAGTGCGTGTAAGTGTGTATAAGTATGTGTAAGTGTGTGTAAGGTGGTGTAAGAGCGTGTAAGAGTGTATAAGTGCGTGTAAATGCGTGTAAGTACGCGGAAGTATGTGTAAGTGCATGTAAGTGCATGTAAGTACGTGTAAGTGTGTGTAAGTGCGTGTAAGTACGTATAAGTGAGTGTAAGTGTGTATACGTACGAGTAAGTGTAAGAAAGGGCGTGTAAGTATGTGCAAGTGTGTGTAAGTGCGTGTAAGTGCGTGTAACTGTGTGTACGTTTGTGTAAGTGCGTGAAAGTACGTGTAAGTTCGTGTAAGTGCGTGTAAGTGTGTGTAAGTGCGTGTAAGTGTGTGTAAGTGTATGGAAGTGCGTGTAAGTTTAAGTGCGTATAAGTACGTGTAAGTATGTGTAAGTGCGTGTAAGTGTATGTTAGTGCGTATAAGTGCGTGTAAGTATGTGTAAGTGTGTGTAAGTGCGTGTAAGTACGTGTAAACTCGTGTAAGTGAATGTAAGTTTGTGCAAGTACGTATAAGTGCGTGTAAGTGCGTATAAGTGTGTGTAAGTGTGTATAAGTAGGTATAAGTGTGTGTAAGTGCATGTAAGTGCATGTAAGTGCGTGTAAGTACGTGTAAGTGTGTGTAAGTGCGTGTAAGTGTGTGGTAGTACGTATAAGTGCGTGTAAGAGCGTGTAAGTGCATGTAAGTGCGTGAAAGCATGGTCTAAGTTCGTGTAAGTGACTGTAAGTGTATGTAAGTTTGTGTAAGTTCATGTAAGTCCGTATAAGTACTTCTAAGTGCAGTTTAAGTTTGTGTGAGTACGTGTAAGTGCGTGTAAGTGCATGAAAGTATGTATAAGTGCGTGTAAGTGCGTGTAAGTGCCTTTAAGTATGTGTAAGTGCGTGTAAGTGCGTGTAAGTTTGTGTAAGTACGTATAAGTGCGTGTAAGTGTGTGTAGTATGTGTAAGTATGTGTAAGTATGTGTAAGTGCAAGTAAGTGCGTGTAAGTACGTGTAAGTGCATGTAAACACGTGTAAGTACGTGTAAGTTTGTGTAAGTACGTGTAAGTGCGTGTAAGTTTGAGTAAGTGCATGTATGTGTATCTAAGTGCATGTAAGTGCGTGTAAGTGCAGTTTAAGTGGGTGTTATTTTGTGTACGTTTGTGTAAGTACGTATAAGTGCGTGTAAGTGCATATAAGTGAGTGTAAGTGTGACTAAGTGCGTGTAAGTACGTGTAAGTGCGTGTAAGTGCGTATAAGTGCGTGCAAGTGTGTGTAAGTGCGTGTTAGTGTGTGTATGTGTGTGTAAGTGCGTGTAAGTACGTGTAAGTACGTGTAAGTACGTGTAAGTGCATGTAGGTGCGTGTAGGTGCGTGTAAGTACGTGTAAGTGTGTGCAAGTGCGTGTAGGTACGTGTAAGTGTGTGTAAGTGTGTATAAGTGCATGTAAGTATGTATAAGTGCGTCTACGTGTGTGTAAGTGCATGTAACTGCGTGTAAGTGCCTGTAAATGCGTATAAATGTGGTTTAAGTACGTGTAAGTTCGTGTAATTGCGTGTAAGTGCATACAAGTGTGTGTAAGTGCGTGTAAGTTTGTGTACGTGCGTATAACTGCGTGTAAGTGTGTGTAAGTGCGTGTAAGTGCGTGTTAGTACGTGTAAGTGTATGTAGAAGTGTGTAAGTGCATGTAAGTGCGAAAGAGCATGTAAGTACGTGTAACTGCATGTAAGTACGTGTAAGTGCGTGTAAGTGTGTGTAATTGCGTGTAAGTGCATGTAAGTACGTGTAAGTATGTGTAAGTGCATGTAAGTGTGTGTAAGTGTGTGTAAGTGTGTGTAAGTGCGCATAAGTGTGTGCAAGTATGTGTGAGTACGTGTGAGTACGTGTAAGTATGTGTATGTGCGTGTAAGTGTGCATAAGTGTGTATACGTACGTGTCAGTGCATGTAAGTGCGTGTAAGTGTGTGTAAGTATGTGTAAGTTTGTGTTAGTGCATATAAATGCATGTAAGTATGTGTAAGTGTGTGTAAGTATGTATAAGTATGTGGAAGTGCGTGTAAGGTCGTGTAAGAGTGTGTAAGAGCGTATAAGTGCGTGTAAGTGTGTGTAAGTGTGTGTAAGTGCGTGTAAATGCATTTAAATATGTATAAGTACGTGTAAACGCGTGCAAGTGCGTATCAGTGTGTGTAAGTGCGTGTAAGTACGTGTAAGTGCGTGTAAGTACGTGGAAGTGCGTGTAAGTGCATGTAAGTGCGTGTAAGTGCCTGTAAGTGCGTATACGTGCATGTAAGTGCGTGTAAGTGCGTGTAAGTATGTGTAAGTTTGTGTAAGTTTGTGTAAGTGAATGTAAGTTCGTGTAAGTGGGTGTAAGTGTGTGTAAGTGCGTGTAAGTG
>SZWC01001759.1:193329-249643 GCA_023375785.1 Penium margaritaceum | reverse complement strand
GGTCCCATGTCCTTCATCTTAAATCTGCTGGCCAGATTTTTCTTGAGGTCCGTGAGGGCCTCCTGCGAGGAAGAACACATGATAAGATCATCCACGTACAACGCCACAAGTAGCAAGCCACGTTCGTCCTCCCGCACATAGACGCTAGGGTCATTTTTGCAATGTGCGAAGGAGATCTCAGCCATGAAGCTGTCCATCTCCTTGTACCAGATCCGTGGGGCCTGTTTCAGCCCGTACAACGCCTTCACCAGCTTGCACACCTTACCCTCGGGTGCTTTGACACCTTCCGGTACCTCCATTAGCACCTCCTTGTCGAGCTTCCCATAAAGGAAGGCTGTCTTCACATCCATCTGGTGGATCTCAAGGTCTTTGGCGGCAGCGACAGCAAGCAGGGACCTGATGGAGGCAAACGTGACGACCGGTGCGAAGGTCTCATCGTACTCAGAACCTGCGCGCTGTGAGAACCCTTTCGCCACGACCCTTGCCTTGTACTTGTCGATGCTATCATCTTGCTTCCGCTTCAACCTGAGCACCCACTTTGAGCCCACCACGTGAGCGTTAGCGGGTCTGTCCACCAGCACCCATGTGCCATTTTCTTCGATGGACGCGAGCTCGCTGTCCACCGCCTCCTTCCACTTGGCCGCATCGGGCCTTGCCAGCGCTTCAGCCACAGTGAGCGGCTCTCCCTGAGCCAAACAGGACCAGCTCAGTCCAGTCCAGCTTCCAGTGTCAGCGTCGTACTTTGGAGTTTGTTTTCTTTGTCGTGTGCTGCGACGTTGCATTGCTGGTGGATGTTTGCCATGCTGTTGCTCCTGTGGTGTTGGCTGCCCTGGAGTTGAATTTTCCTCTTTTGAAGAGCCACTGGCCTCCGAGCTGGTCTCAGAGGCCTCGGACGTCTCCGACTCTGTGTCGGAGCTCGCCGCTGCGTCAGCCTGCGCAGCCGCTCCCCCTGGCATACCACTCTTCTTCACGGCCTGCCGCACTGGCACCACTTGCCAGTTTTCAGGAGCTTGATCTCTAGACTCTAGCAGCACCAACCACTCTCCCTGTTTTGGAGCTTCCTTGGGATCAAGCATCTCTTCCTTTCCTGTTTTCCTCTCGTCAAAGGTTACATCCCGGCTGGTGATGAGTCTTCTTCCTGCCAGGTCCCACAAGCGATATGTCTTGTGGGCCGTCTCATAGCCCACCATAACGCACTTTCGTGCTCTTGCATCCAGCTTGCCGGCACCCTCACCCGCCTGGACCTTTGCCCATGCGGTGCAGCCGAATACCTTCAGGTGTGATGCGTCCGGCTTCTTCCCTGACCAAACTTCTTGTGGTGTCATCTGTTGCTTTCCCTTCTTCTTTCCGCGCCTGCCCAGAGCAGCCGCAGGAGTCAGGTTGACGAGATAGCATGCCGTTCTTGCTGCTTCCGCCCAGAACCGCGGTGGANCCATGCGGTGCAGCCGAATACCTTCAGGTGTGATGCGTCCGGCTTCTTCCCTGACCAAACTTCTTGTGGTGTCATCTGTTGCTTTCCCTTCTTCTTTCCGCGCCTGCCCAGAGCAGCCGCAGGAGTCAGGTTGACGAGATAGCATGCCGTTCTTGCCGCTTCCGCCCAGAACCGCGGTGGAAGCTTTGCATCAAAGAGCATGCTACGCACCATGCCGAGGATGGTCTGATTCATCCGTTCGGCAACACCATTGCTCTGCGGCGTGTAAGGCGTTGTGGGCTGGTGGCTGATCCCATGTTGCCTCAACCAGCCCTTGCATGCCTCGTACTCTCCACCGTTGTCGCTTCGCATCGCTTTGACTTTCTTTCCGGTCTGCCGCTCCACCATGGCGACAAACTCCTGCAACTTTTCTCTGACCTCTCCCTTTGCTTTGAGGAAGAAGATCCACACCTTGCGGCTGTGGTCATCTATGAAGGTCAGAAAATACTTGCTACCACCATTTGACGCCGTGCGAAAGGGTCCGCACACGTCGGTGTGAATGAGGTCAAGGGCTGATTCTGCGCGGCGACCATTGCGCTCAAAGCGCGTTCGCTTGGTCTTGCCTTGGAGGCAAGGTTCACACAGGCTGCCACATCCAACCGCATCCTTCTTGCAACCATCCATGCCACGGACCAGCTGTTGTTGCTGGATGACTTGGAGTGTGCTGTTTGCCACATGCCCAAAGCGTCTATGCCACAGATCAGCGTCTTCGTCTTTTGCGGCAGAGGATGCTTTTTCAGTTTTCGTTGGTGTGCTCTCCTGCGTGGGTGTCGAGACCACTGCCTCCGCTGCACCCGCATGGCCCTCCTTTTCCGAGCTCTTTGCTGCCGTTGTCTGCAGTACGTAGAGTCCGTCAACCCGTGGAACCTGTGCCACGAGATCTTTGTTGGCGTAGAGGACCTTGATGTCTTCGTTCCTGGCGATGACCGCCTTCTTCTGCGTGAACACCACCGTCATGTCGTTGTCCGTTATTTTTGACACGGACAGAAGGTTTGCCGCAAAGGAGGGCATGTAGACCACGTCACGTAGCCGTAGATCCTTCTCCGCACCATTGAGGCTGATGCTCACCAGCTTGTCACCCACGCCCTTTGCGTTCACGACGCTACCGTTTGCGCATCTGAACCGCCGATCGGTGGGGCCGATGGAGACAAATCCAGCCTGGTCGTTGCTAGAGTGATGATCGGTGCCGGAGTCAAGCCCAAAAGCTCCTGGCCTGAGCAGCGCCGCTCCTTTTTCTGGAGGCGTGCTCTGTGCCATCATGTTGGTAGCTTCTTTGCCACCCTTTTTGTTGCCTTTGTTCCCACCGCTTCCGCTGTCTTCCTTCTTTGGCGATCTGCACTCTCTTGCCCAGTGCCCAGGTTTGCCGCAGTTGTGGCAGTTACCCTGTCGCTTGGGAGCCTTGCCGCCATTGTTGCCTCCGCCACCACCGCTTCCGCTGCTGCCTTTCTGACCAGAGGCTGACCCTTTTCTCCCGCGGCCACCGTAGCGTGCGGCATAGGCTGAGAAATTAGCCTCACTTCCGCTGCGGCGCATGGCCTCGTTTCGCACGTACTCAGACACTGCCGTGTACGTCAGGTCGTCCTCCTTCCAGCCGCCCATGACGGTGATCATCGGGCTCCAGCTCTCCGGTAGCGCCATGAGGAGAATCATGGCTTGCATGTTCTCGTCAAGGTCCCAGTTCATCTGGCGAGCCTCGCCAAGGAGTCCTTCAAACTCCTGTAGGAAATCGGGGATTGATTCGCCCTCATTCACCCGCATGCTGATCAGCCGTTGTAGGATGAATAATCTGTTCGCAAGGGAGGTGGATTGGTGCACGCGCTTGAGCTTGTCGTAAGCTTCGGAAGCCAGCGTGTACCCGGCAATGATGGGAACATACTTCTTAGCAATCGCGTTGCTGAGGAATGACATGGCAATGTCATTTCGATCCATCCATGCCTCATGCTCGGATGTGCCTTCCGCGGGAACCTGCTCCTCTCCCTTCAGTAGTTTGATGAAGCCGCGCACTTTCATCGCCAGCTCAAACTGCCATCTCCAAAGGGGGAAGTCAATCCCCTCAAAAATGGGGATTCCTCCCAAGGGTCCAAGACCTTGCGGCAGTGACATAGCACTCACATTTGCTCCAGTGGTCTGCCCTGTGGTAGCCACTGTTGAGTTTGAGGACTGCCCTGCGGCAGTCCCCACTCCTCCTGATGGGTCAACCATTTTTGTTGCCCTTATCTGCTTCCCACGTCTCTGCTGNGCACCTGGAGAGAGCGTACCAGAGTTGAGCGAAGCGTGCCTTACAACTGGTCAGTGTGGGCCCATAACCCTTTGTCAACCGGCCTGAGGCAAACGGACTAGAAAACAGGGCCGACACAATAGCACCTGCCGTCCGCTCCTAGCATTTCAGCTAGGAGAAGATATCACCCTCAGGATCACGGTTCCACACTGAGCAGTTCCTAGGCAATCACTTGCTAGCAACTGTGTCCACTTAACACTTGGTCACTTTCGCGCGAGGTGCTAGTCAAAGACTAACTCCTGGGGCTTAGACCAACCAGTGTCTTCTTTATACTGTTCCTTAGTTGGACAACTCTGTGAGGAGCATCTAAGGCCAGATTGTGTAATTAGAATGAGGAATGAGCCTGGTACATATAGTCCTAGGCCTGGCTTCTAAGGTGTGTGGGCAGTGACACTTTTGGGGTGGTCACTCCAAACCACCTCACCAGTCCGCCAATTGGCGCATCCACTGACCGCCAAGTGGCGCACTCTCCTCATGCATGGAGAAATGTCTAAGAAACTTCCCCTGTGCTAGAAGGTCAAAAAACCTCCTGTGCACATCAAGGCTCGATCGCAGGACCTGTTGTCCCTAAGTCCAACATGCTATCCGTTGCGCTACACTTCTGGTGTCTCGCTTGGACTTGCACCACGAACAAGGTTTGGGGGACTTACTCCAAGGGAGCAGTGCATGCCCAACCTGTCCGTCAACCCATAGCAGTGGCCATGGGGCATAGAAGAACAACAGTAAGTACGTGTATGTGCGTGTAAGTGTATGTAAGTGTATGTAAGTGCGTGTAAGTGTGTGGAAGTATGTGTAAATGCGTGTAAGTACGTATAAGTATGTGTAAGTGCGTGCAAGTGCTTATAAGTGCATGTTAGTGCATGTAAGTGTGTGTAAGTGCATGTAAGTGCGTATAAGTGTGTGTAAGTGCGTGTAAGTGTTTGTAGGTGCGTGTACGTACGTATAAGTGTGTGTAAGTGTGTGTAAGTGCATGTAAGTGCGTGTAAGTATGTATAAGTTCGTGTAAGTGCGTGTAAGTGCATGTACGTAAGTGTAAGTGCGTGTAAGTGCGTCTAAGTGCGTGTAAGTGCGTGTAAGTATGTGTACGTACGTGTAAGTATGTGTAAGTGCATGTAAGTGTGGTATAAGTATGAGTAAGTTGGTGTAAGTCCTTGTTAGTATGTAGAAGTGTGTGTAAGTGCGTGT
The DNA here is from genome assembly GCA_023375785.1 of Penium margaritaceum. Lineage (NCBI taxonomy): Eukaryota > Viridiplantae > Streptophyta > Zygnematophyceae > Desmidiales > Peniaceae > Penium > Penium margaritaceum. Next base: position 244,709 of record SZWC01001759.1, on the reverse strand, counting down.
AAGTGTGTGTAAGTGTGTGTAAGTGCGTGTAAGTACGTATAAGTGCGTGTAAGTGTCTCTCAGTGCGTATAAGTGTGTGTAAAAGCGTATAAGTGTGTGTAAGTGCATGTAAGTGCGTGTAAGTGAATGTAAGTGCATGTAAGTGCATGTAAGTGCGTGTAAGTGCGTGTAAGTGCGTGTAAGTGCGTGTAAGTGCGTATAAGTACGTGTGAGTTTGTGTTAGTGAATGTGCGTGTATGTAAGTGCGTGTAAGTGCATGTAAGTGCATGTAAGTGCGTGTAAGTGCGTGTAAGTGCGTGTAAGTGCGTGTAAGTGCGTATAAGTACGTGTGAGTTTGTGTTAGTGAATGTAAGTTCGTGTAAGTGCGTGTAAGTATGTGTAAGTACGTGTAAGTGCGTGTAAGTACGTGTAAGTTTGTGTTAGGGAATATAAGTTCGTGTAACTGCCTGTAAGTGCGTGTAAGTGCGTGTAAGTGCGTGTAAGTACGTGGTAAGTGTGTGTAAGTACGTGTAAGTGCTTGTAAATACGTGTAAGTGTGTGTAAGTGTGTATGAGTGCGTGTGAGTGCATGTAAGTATGTGTAAGTGCGTGTAAGTGCATGTAAGTGCGTGTAAGTACGTCTCAGTACGTGTAAGTGCGTGTAAGTGCGTGTAAGTGCGTGTTAATGCGTGTACGTTTGTGTACGTGCGTGTAAATGCGTGTAAGTATGCGTGTAAGTTGAAGTGGGTGTAATTTCGTGTAAGTTTGCTTAAGTATGTGTAAGTGCGTGTAAGTGTGTGCAAGTACGTATACGTGGGTGTAAGTACGTGTAAGTGCGTGTAAGTGCGTGTAAGTGTGTATAAGTGTGTGTAACTACGTATAAGTGTGTGTAAGTGTGTGTAAGTGCCTGTTAGTGCATATAAGTGCGTGTAAGTGCGTGTAAGTGTGTGTAAGTGTGGTTTAAGTGCGTGTAAATTCGTGTAAGTGCGTGTAAGTTCGTGTAAGTGCGTGTAAGTTTGTGTAAGTGTGTATTATTGCGTGTAAGCGTGTGCCAAAGCGTGTAAGTGCGTGTAAGTGTGTGTAAGTGCATTTAAGTACGTGTAAGTGCATATAAATGCGTGTAAGTGTGTGTAAGTGTGTGTAAGTGCGTGTAAGTGCGTGTAAGTGCGTGTAAGTGCATATAAGCGTGTGTAAGTACGTGTAAGTGTGTGAAAGTACGTGTAAGTGTGTGTAAGTGCGTGTAAGTGCGTGTAAGTGTGTGTAAGTACGTGTGACTGTGTGTAAGTATGTGTAAGTGCGTGTAAGTGAGTGTAAGTGCGTGTCAGTGCGTATACGTGTGTGTAAGTGCTTGTAAGTGTGTGTAAGTGCATGTAAGTACGTATAAGTGTATGTAAGTGCATGTAAGTACGTGTACGTGCGTGTAAGTGCGTGTAAGCGCATGTAAGTGCATGTAAGTGTGTGTAAGTGCGTGTAAGTGCATGTAAGTACGTATAAGTGTATGTAAGTGCATGTAAGTACGTGTACGTGCGTGTAAGTGCGTGTAAGCGCATGTAAGTGCATGTAAGTGTGTGTAAGTGCGTGTAAGTGCGTGTTAGTACGTGTGAGTGCATGTAAGAGCGTGTAAGTGTATGTCAGTGGGTGTTAGTGCGGTTTAAGTTTGTGTAAGTGAGTGTAAGTACGTGTAAGTACGTGTAAGTTCGTGTAAGTATGTGTAAGTGCGTGTAAGTGCTAAAAGTGTGTGTAAGTGCGTATAAGTGCGTGTAAGTGTGTGCAAGTGTGTGCAAGTGCAGTTTAAATTCGTGTAAGTGCGTGTAAGTGCGTGTACTTGTGTGTAAGTGCGTGTAAGTATGTAAAAGTACGTGTAAGTGAATGTAAGTGCGTGTAAGTATGTATAAGTGCGTATAAGTACGTGTAAGTTCATGTAAGTGTGTGTAAGTACATGTAAGTGCGTATAAGTATGTGTAAGTATGTGTAAGTGCAAGTAAGTGCGTGTAAGTACGTGTAAGTGCATGTAAGCACGTGTAAGTGCGTGTAAGTGCGTGTAAGTGCGTGTAAGGGGATGTAAATACGTGTAAGTGCAAGTAAGTGTGTGTTAGTACGTGTAAGTGCGTGTAAGTGCGTGTAAGTGCGTGTAAGGGGATGTAAATACGTGTAAGTGCAAGTAAGTGTGTGTTAGTACGTGTAAGTGCGTATAAGTGCGTGTAAGTGTGTGTAAGTGCATGTAAGTGCGTGTAAGTGCGTGTAACTTTGTGTAAGTACGTGTATGTGCGTGTAAGTGCCTGTAAGTGTGTTTAAGTTCGTGTGAGTGCAGTTTAAGTGGGTGTAAGTGCATATAAGTGTGTGTAAGTACGTATAAGTGCGTGTTAGTGCATGTAAGTACGTGTAAGTGTGTGAGTGTGTGTTAGTATGTGTAAGTGCGTGTAAGTGTGTATAAGTGCGTGTTAGTGCGTGTAATTGCGTGTAAGTGTGGTTTAAATGCGTGTAAGTTCGTGTAAGTGCGTATAAGTGTGTGTAAGTTTGTGTAAGTTTGTGTAAGTATGTTTAAGTGTGTGTAAGTGCATATAAGTGCGTTTAAGTGTGTATTAGTGCGTGTAAGTGTGTGTTAGTATGTATAAGTATGTGCAAAAGCGTGTAAGTGTGTGTAAGTGTGTGTAAGTGAATGTAAGTGCGTGTAAGTGCATGTAAGTGCCTGTAAGTGCATGTAAGTGCGTGGAAGTGCATGTAAGTACGTGTGAGTACGTGTAAGTGCATGTAAGTGTGTCTAAGTACGTGTAAGTGCGTGTGAGTACGTGTTAGTATGTGTAAGTGCGTGTAAGTGTGTGTAAGTGCGTATAAGTGTATGTCAGTGCATGTAAGTGTGTGTTAGTGCTTGTAAGTGTATGTAAGTATGTGTAAGTGTGTGTAAGTACGTGTAAGAGCATGTGAGTGCATGTAAGTGTGTGTAAGTGCGTGTAAGTACGTGTAAGAGCATGTGAGTGCATGTAAGTGTGTGTAAGTGCGTGTAAGTGTGTATAACTGCGTATACGTGCGTGTAAGTACGTGTAAGTGCGTGTAAGTGGGTGTAAGTATGTATAAGTATGTGTAAGTGCGTGTAAGTGCGTGTAAGTGCGTGTAAGTACGTGTAAGTACGTGTAAGTACAAGTAAGTGCGTGTAAGTGCGTGTAAGTGCGTGTACGTGCGTGTAAGCACGTGTAAGCACGTGTAAGTACGTGTAAGTGCGTGAAAGTGCTGTCAGTGCGTGTAAGTGTGTGTAGTGCGTGTAAGTGCGTGTAAGTGCGTGTAAGTGCGTTTAAGGACGTGTAAGTTTGTGTAAGTGCGTGTAAGTGTGTGTAAGTGACTGTAAGTGCGTGTAAGTGCGTGTAAGTGTGTGTAAGTACGTTTAAGTGCATGAAAGTATGTGTAAGTGCGTGTAAGTATGTATAAGTGCGTGTAAGTGCGTATAAGTACGTGTAAGTGCGTGTAAGTACATGTAAGTCCGTGTAAGTGCGTGTAAGTACGTGTAAGTGCACGTTAGTGCGTGTAAGTGCGTGTAAGAGCATGTAAGTGCATGTAAGTACGTGTAAGTGCGGTTTAAGTTCGTGTGAGTAAATGTAAGTACGTGTAAGTATGTGTAAGTTTGTATAAGTGCGTGTAAGTACGTGTAAGTGTGTGTAAGTGTGTGTAAGTGCATATAAGTGCGTGTAAGTATGTGTAAGTATGTGTTAGTGCAGTTTGAGTTCGTGTAAGTGCGTGTAAGTGCGTGTAAGTGCGTGTAAGTATGTGTAAGTGCGTGTAAGTGCGTGTAAGTATGTTTAAGTATGTGTAAGTGCGTGTAAGTGTGTGTAAGTTTGTGTAAGTTCATATAAGTGTATGTAAGTGCGTTTACATACGTGTAAGTATGTGTAAGTACGTGTAAGTGCAAGTAAGTGCATGTAAGTACGTATAAGTGCATGTAAGCATGTGTAAGTGTGTGTAAGTTTGTGTAAGTGCGTGAAAGTGCGTGTAAGTACGTCTAAGCACGTGTAAGTGCGTATAAGTGCATGTAAGTATGTGTAAGTACGTGTAAGTGCAAGTAAGTGCATGTAAGTACGTATAAGTGCATGTAAGCATGTGTAAGTGTGTGTAAGTTTGTGTAAGTGCGTGAAAGTGCGTGTAAGTACGTCTAAGCACGTGTAAGTGCGTATAAGTGCAGTTTAAGTGGGTGTTATTTTGTGTAAGTTCGTGTAAGTGTGTGTAAGTGTGTATAAGTGCGTGTAAGTGAGTGTAAGTGTGACTAACTGTGTGTAAGTGTGTGTATGTGCGTGTAAGTGCATGTAAGTGCGTATAAGTGTGTGCAAGTGCGTGTAAGTGCGTGTTAGTGTGTGTATGTATGTGTAAGTGCATGTAAGTACGTGTAAGTGCATGTAAGTGCGTGTAAATATGGTTTAAGTGCGTGTAAGTTTGTGTAAGTGCGTGTAAGTAGGTACAAGTGTGTGTAAGTGCATGTAAGTGTGCATAAGTGTGTTTAAGTGCGTGTAAATACGTGTAAGTGCGTGTAAGTGCGTGTTACTGCGTCTAAGTGTGTGAAAAAGCGTGTAAGTACGTGTAAGTGCGTGTAAGTATGTGTAAGTGTGTGTAAGTGTGTGTAAATGCGTGTAAGTGCGTGTAAGTACGTGTGAGTGCGTGTGAGTAGATGTAAGTACATGTAAGTGTGTATAAGGTGGTATAAGAGTGTGTAAGAGTGTGGAATTCTGTGTAAGTGCATGTAAGTACGTGTAAGTGCGTATAAGTGCATGTAAGTGTGTGTAAGTTCATGTAAGTCCATGTAAGTGTGTGTAAGTGCGTGTAAGTACGTGTAAGTGCGTGTAAGTGTATGTCAGTGCATGTAAGTGCGTTCAAATGCATGTAAGTGCGTGTAAGTGCGTGTAAGTACGTGTAAGTGTGTATAAGTATGTGTAAGTGTGTGTAAGGTGGTGTAAGAGCGTGTAAGAGTGTATAAGTGCGTGTAAATGCGTGTAAGTACGCGGAGGTATGTGTAAGTGCATGTAAGTGCATGTAAGTACGTGTAAGTGTGTGTAAGTGCGTGTAAGTACGTATAAGTGAGTGTAAGTGTGTATACGTACGAGTAAGTGTAAGAAAGGGCGTGTAAGTATGTGCAAGTGTGTGTAAGTGCGTGTAAGTGTGTATACGTACGAGTAAGTGTAAGAAAGGGCGTGTAAGTATGTGCAAGTGTGTGTAAGTGCGTGTAAGTGCGTGTAACTGTGTGTACGTTTGTGTAAGTGCGTGAAAGTGCGTGTAAGTTCGTGTAAGTGCGTGTAAGTGTGTGTAAGTGCGTGTAAGTGTGTGTAAGTGTATGGAAGTGCGTGTAAGTACGTGTAAGTATGTGTAAGTGTGTGTAAGTGTATGTTAGTGCATATAAGTGCGTGTAAGTACGTGTAAGTGTGTGTAAGTGCGTGTAAGTACGTGTAAACTCGTATAAGTGAATGTAAGTTTGTGCAAGTACGTATAAGTGCGTGTAAGTGCGTATAAGTGCGTGTAAGTGCGTGTAAGTGCGTGTAAGTGCGTGTAAGTGTGTGTAAGTAGGTATAAGTGTGTGTAAGTGCGTGTAAGTGCGTATAAGTGCGTGTAAGTGCGTGTAAGTGCGTGTAAGTGCGTGTAAGTGTGTGTAAGTAGGTATAAGTGTGTGTAAGTGCATGTAAGTGCATGTAAGTGCGTGTAAGTATGTGTAAGTGTGTGTAAGTGCGTGTAAGTGTGTGGTAGTATGTATAAGTGGGTGTTAGAGCGTGTAAGTGCATGTAAGTGCGTGAAAGCATGGTCTAAGTTCGTGTAAGTGACTGTAAGTGTATGTAAGTTTGTGTAAGTTCATGTAAGTCCGTATAAGTACGTCTAAGTGCAGTTTAAGTTTGTGTGAGTACGTGTAAGTGCGTGTAAGTGCATGAAAGTATGTATAAGTGCGTGTAAGTGCGTGTAAGTGCGTGTAAGTATGTGTAAGTGCGTGTAAGTGCGTGTAAGTTTGTGTAAGTACGTGTAAGTGCGTGTAAGTGCGTGTAAGTCCGTGTAAGTGTGTGTAAGTGCGTGTAAGTGTGTGGAAGTATGTATAAGTGGGTGTTAGAGCGTGTAAGTGCATGTAAGTGCGTGAAAGCATGGTCTAAGTTCGTGTAAGTGACTGTAAGTGTATGTAAGTTTGTGTAAGTTCATGTAAGTCCGTATAAGTACGTCTAAGTGCAGTTTAAGTTTGTGTGAGTACGTGTAAGTGCGTGTAAGTGCATGAAAGTATGTATAAGTGCGTGTAAGTGCGTGTAAGTGCGTTTAAGTATGTGTAAGTGCGTGTAAGTGCGTGTAAGTTTGTGTAAGTACGTATAAGTGTGTGTAAGTGTGTGTAGTATGTGTAAGTATGTGTAAGTATGTGTAAGTGCAAGTAAGTGCGTGTAAGTACGTGTAAGTGCATGTAAGCACGTGTAAGTACGTGTAAGTTCGTGTAAGTACGTGTAAGTGCGTGTAAGTGTGTGTAAGTGCATGTATGTGTATCTAAGTGCATGTAAGTGCGTGTAAGTGCAGTTTAAGTGGGTGTTGTTTTGTGTACGTTTGTGTAAGTACGTATAAGTACGTGTAAGTGCATATAAATGAGTGTAAGTGTGACTAAGTGCGTGTAAGTACGTGTAAGTGCGTGTAAGTGCGTATACGTTTGTGCAAGTGTTTGTAAGTGCGTGTTAGTGTGTGTATGTGTGTGTAAGTGCGTGTAAGTACGTGTAAGTACGTGTAAGTACGTGTAAGTGCATGTAGGTGCGTGTAGGTGCGTGTAAGTACGTGTAAGTGTGTGCAAGTGCGTGTAGGTACGTGTAAGTGTGTGTAAGTGTGTATAAGTGCATGTAAGTATGTATAAGTGCGTCTACGTGTGTATGAGTGCATGTAACTGCGTGTAAGTGCCTGTAAGTGCGTATAAATGTGGTTTAAGTATGTGTAAGTTCGTGTAATTGCGTGTAAGTGCATACAAGTGTGTGTAAGTGCGTGTAAGTTTGTGTACGTGCGTATAAGTGCGTGTAAGTGTGTGTAAGTGCGTGTAAGTGCGTGTTAGTACGTGTAAGTTTATGTAGAAGTGTGTAAGTGCATGTAAGTGCGAAAGAGCATGTAAGTACGTGTAACTGCATGTAAGTACGTGTAAGTGCGTGTAAGTGTGTGTAATTGCGTGTAAGTGCATGTAAGTACGTGTACGTATGTGTAAGTGCATGTAAGTGTGTGTAAGTGTGTGTAAGTGTGTGTAAGTGCGCATAAGTGTGTGTAAGTATGTGTGAGTACGTGTGAGTACGTGTAAGTATGTGTAAGTACGTGTAAGTGTGCGTAAGTGTGTATACGTACGTGTCAGTGCATGTAAGTGCGTGTGAGTGTGTGTAAGTATGTGTAAGTTTGTGTTAGTGCATATAAATGCATGTAAGTATGTGTAAGTGTGTGTAAGTACGTATAAGTATGTGGAAGTGCGTGTAAGGTCGTGTAAGAGCGTGTAAGAGCGTATAAGTGCGTGTAAGTGTGTGTAAGTGCGTGTAAGTGCGTGTAAGTGCGTGTAAGTNGTGTAAGTGTGTGTAAGTGTGTGTAAGTGCGCATAAGTGTGTGTAAGTATGTGTGAGTACGTGTGAGTGCGTGTAAGTATGTGTAAGTGCGTGTAAGTGTGCGTAAGTGTGTATACGTACGTGTCAGTGCATGTAAGTGCGTGTAAGTGTGTGTAAGTACGTGTAAGTTTGTGTTAGTGCATATAAATGCGTGTAAGTATGTGTAAGTGTGTGTAAGTACGTATAAGTATGTGGAAGTGCGTGTAAGGTCGTGTAAGAGCGTGTAAGAGCGTATAAGTGCGTGTAAGTGTGTGTAAGTGCGTGTAAGTGCGTGTAAGTGCATTTAAATATGTATAAGTACGTGTAAATGCGTACAAGTGCGTATCAGTGTGTGTAAGTGCGTGTAAGTGCGTGTAAGTGCGTGTAAGTACGTGGAAGTGCGTGTAAGTGCATGTAAGTGCGTGTAAGTGCCTGTAAGTGCGTATACGTGCATGTAAGTGCGTGTAAGTGCGTGTAAGTATGTGTAAGTTTGTGTAAGTTTGTGTAAGTGAATGTAAGTTCGTGTAAGTGGATGTAAGTGTGTGTAAGTGCGTGTAAGTACGTGTAAGTGCGTGTAAGTGCGTGTAAGTTCATGTAAGTGCGTGTAAGTACGAGTATGGGTGTAAGTGTGTGTAAGTGCGTGTAAGTGTGTGTAAGTTTGTGTTAGTTTGTGTAAGTGAATGTAAGTTCGTGTAAGTGCGTATAAGTGTGTGTAACTGCGTATAAGTGCATGTAAGTACGTGTAAGTGCGTGTAAGTGCGTGTAAGTCTGTGTAAGTGTGTGTAAGTGTGTGTAAGTGCATGTAAGTACGTGCAAGTGTGTATAAGTGCATGTAGGTGTGTGTAAGTACGTGTAAGTGCATGTAAGTGCGAATTAATGTGTGTGAGTGCGTGTAAGAGCGTGTAAGTGTATGTAAGTGTGTGTAATTGCAGTTGAAGTTTGTGTAAGTACGTGTAAGTGCGTGTAAGTGCGTGTAAGTATAGTTTAAGTTCGTGTAAGTGTAAGTAAGTGCGTGTAAGTGCGTGTAAGTATGTGTAAGTGCGTGTAAGTGCGTATACGTGCGTGTAAGTGCAGTTTAAGTGGGTGCAATTTTGTGTAAGTTTGTGTCAGTACATGTAAGTGCGTGTAAGTGCATGTAAGTGTGTGTAAGTGCATGTAAGTGCGTGTAAGTACGTGTAAGTATCTGTAAGTGCGTATAAGTGTGTGTAAGTGTGTACAAGTGCGTGTAAGAGTGTAGTTTAGTGCATATAAGTATGTATAAGTGCGTGTAAGTACGTGTAAGTGCGTATGGGTGTGTGTAGGTGTGTGTAAGTGCGTATATGTACGTGTAAGTGCGTGTAAGTGTGTGTAAGTATGTATACATGCGTCTAAGTGTGTATAAGTGCGTGTAAGTGTGTGTAAGTACGTGTAAGTGCGTGTAAGTGCGTATACGTGTGTGTAAGTATGTGTAAGTGCGTCTAAGTGTGTGTTAGTGCGTATGAGTGCGTGTAAGAGCGTGTAAGTGCATGTAAGTGCGTGTAAATGCCGTTTAAGTTCGTGTAAGTAAGTGTAAGTGCGTGTAAGTACGTGTAAGGTCGTATAAGTGCGTGTAAGTGTGTGTAAGTGCTAAAAGTGCGTGTAAGTACATATAAGTGCATGTAAGTGCATGTAAGTGCGTGTAAGTGTAGTTTAAGTTCGTGTAAGTGCGTGTAAGTGCGTGTAAGTATGTATAAGTGCGTGTAAATGCGTGTAAGTATGTGTAAATGCGTGTAAGTGCGTGTAAGTGCATGTAAGTGCGTGTAAGTTTGTGTAAGTGCGTGTAAGTGCGTGTAAGTGCGTGTAAGTGCATGTAAGTGCGTCTACGTGTGTGTAAGTGCGTGTAAGTATAGTTTAAGTGGGTGTTATTTTGTGTAAGTGCGTGTAAGTGCGTGTAAGTGCGTGTAAGTGCATGTAAGTGCGTCTACGTGTGTGTAAGTGCGTGTAAGTATAGTTTAAGTGGGTGTTATTTTGTGTAAGTTCGTGTAAGTACGTGTAAGTGCGTGTAAGTGCATGTAAGTGAGTGTAAGTGCGACTAAGTGCGTGTAAGTACATGAAAGTGCGTGTACATGCGTATAAGTACGTACAAGTACATGTAAGTGTGTGTTAGTGTGTGTATGTGTGTGGAAGTATGTGTAAGTGTGTGTAAGTGTGTGTAAGTGCGTGTAAGTGCATGAAGGTGCATGTAGGTGCGTGTAAGTGCAAGTCAGTACGTGTAAGTGCATGTAAGTGCGTATCAGTGCGTGTAAGTACATGTAAGTGCGTGTAAGTGCGTGTAAGTACGTGTACGTACGTGTAAGTGCGTGTAAGTGCATGAAGGTGCATGTAGGTGCGTGTAAGTGCAAGTCAGTACGTGTAAGTGCATGTAAGTGCGTATCAGTGCGTGTAAGTACATGTAAGTGCGTGTAAGTGCGTGTAAGTACGTGTACGTACGTGTAAGTGCGTGTAAGTGCATGAAGGTGCATGTAGGTGCGTGTAAGTGCAAGTCAGTACGTGTAAGTGCATGTAAGTGCGTATCAGTGCGTGTAAGTACATGTAAGTGCGTGTAAGTGCGTGTAAGTACGTGTACGTACGTGTAAGTGCGTGTAAGTGCATGAAGGTGCATGTAGGTGCGTGTAAGTGCAAGTCAGTACGTGTAAGTGCATGTAAGTGCGTATCAGTGCGTGTAAGTACATGTAAGTGCGTGTAAGTGCGTGTAAGTACGTGTAAGTGCATGGAAGTGCGTGTAAGTGTGTGTAAGTGCGTGTAAGTGCGTGTAAGTGCGTGTAAGTGTATATTAGTATATATAAGTACGTGTAAGTGCATGTAAGTGCGTATCAGTGTGTGTAAGTACATGTAAGTGCGTGTAAGTGCATGTAAGTACGTGTAAGTGCGTGTAAGTGCGTGTAAGTGCATGTAAGTGCGTGTAAGTGCCTGTAAGTACGTGTAAGTACGTATAAGTGCGTGTAAGTGCGTGTAAGTACGTGTTAGTACGTGTAAGTTTGTGTAAGTGAATGTAAGTTCGTGTAAGTGCGTGTAAGTGTGTGTAAATGCGTGTAAGTCCGTGTAAGTGTGTGTAAGTGCGTGTAAGTGCGTGTAAGTGCGTGTAAGTGCGAGTTTGGGTGTAAGTGTGTGTAATTGCGTGTAAGTGCGTGTAAGTACGTGTTAGTTTGTATAAGTGAATGTAAGTTTGTGTAAGTCCGTGTCAGTGTGTGTAAGTGCGTATAAGTGCGTGTAAGTACGTGTAAGTGCGTGGAAGTGTATATAAGTGTGTATAAGTACGTGTAAGTGCGTGTAAGTGCATGTACGTACGTGTAAGTGTGTGTAAGTGCATGTAAGTGTGTGTAAATATGTGTAAGTGTGTGTAAGTGCGTGTTAGTGCATGTGAGTGCATGTAAGAGCGTGTAATTGCATGTAAGTGTGTGTAAGTGCAGTTTAAGTTTGTGTAAGTGTGTGTAAGTGCGTATAAGTGTAGTTTAAGTTTGTGTAAGTGCAGGTAAGTACGTGTAAGTACGTATAAGTATGTGTAAGTGCGTGTAAGTGCGTATAAGTGCGTGTAAGTACACTTTAAGTGGGTGTAATCTTGTGTAAGTTTGTGTAAGTACGTGTAAGTGCGTGTAAGTGCGTGTAAGTGCGTGTAAGTGCGTGTAAGTGTGTGTAAGTAAGTGTAAGTGTGTGTAAGTACATATAAGTGCGTGTTAGTGTGTGCAAGTGTGTGTAAGAGTGTGTTTTAGTGCATGTAAGTGTATGTAAGTGCGTATAAGTACGTGTAAGTGCGTGTAATTGCGTGTAAGTTCGTGTACGTGTGTGTAGGTGCGTGTAAGTGTGTAAAAGTACGTGTAAGTGCATGTAAGTACGTGTACATGCGTCTAAGTGTGTGTAAGTGCGTGTAAGTGCGTGTAAGTACGTGTAAGTGCGTGTAAGTGCGTATAAGTGCGTTTAAGTTGTTGGAAAAAAGTATAAAAAGGGTATGCTCCAAAATGGCATATTGCAGAGGGCCAGGGGAGAGGCGCCACTCTCTCCCCTGACCCTCCGCCACCTATGCTACCCTACACTATGCCTCATATCTACCGTTGGGTCAGGAGAGAGGGTGTACCCATGCCTCCCCTGCCCGTTCATGTGTACCTGTTATTCGAGAGGATGATGATCACGAGCAACATATATTACGGAGGATATTGCACTTGGAGTACGAGTGGCCTGGAGGCGGTAGCCTGAGCGGAGCTCTGGCAGGAGGCTGACGTGGCATCTCGAACAAGAGCTGATGTAAGAGCCGAGTACCGGACCACTAGTCCGTCGTGGAGCAGAAGGGAATCGGTGCGGACACATGGGGGGGTTGTGGCATCGATCAAATATCGATGACACAAAAGTCGAAGACCGTCCGATTGCAGATCAACGACGTACGACCTTTGAATAAACAGCATGGATCGAATCACACCGAAAGACAACAGGGAGCAGTACTATTCAAGAATACCGAAGACCCTGTGTGATCGGAACCCAAGCTTAACGACAGGTACAATATTGAAGACGGCACGTACCGACGGCAGACGGCAGAACCACTGTTGCGGAGCGAGACGGATCGGAGGTGAAGGCGAGCGCAGCAGAATTTAAGTCAGTTCTAGATCCTCATTCTATAATTCTGTCAAGTGCTAGACTTCAGTAGACATTGTACCCAGGAGTTAGTGAATTCAGATGAATGGAGTTCGTGAAGTTCACTCCCTCTATCGCTGGTTGAGCAGATCTGGCTGTGAGCGCCTGTGTTGATCTACTCTGGTTTAAGCGATTGGTTTTGCGCTGTCCATAGAAGTTCTTGTGGCATTCAACGATCTGACATTCTAACATTTGGTATCAGAGCAAGGTGTGCCACAAACGACTCAAGGACTGGTTGCGCTGTTCCCAGGATACAACATCTTGCATCATGGCTGTGTTCCATGGAGGCGGCATGAGTGATCAATTCAAGATTCAACCGTTTGACGGCACCAACTACAATGAATTTGCATTCAACATGAAGATGGTCTTTCTGGCCAAGGGACTGTGGGGAGTAGTCTCTGATCCTCCCACAGAGACCCTGGCCGCTGACGCCACCGATGATGCTCGACTTCAGTGGCAACGACGCTGCGATCAGGCTTTTGCACTACTGGCCATGCAAGTTTCTGNCAGAAGGTATCGAAGCCGCTCTTGCTGCCAAATTTGGTCACCAATACCAGCATCAACGACAACCTCCCAGATATCAAGGTCCTGGACAAGGAGGACTCTCTGGTTCCAGATTTTCTCCAAATCCCAACTTTCAACGACTTCAATCTTCAGGTGGGATTATTCCAGCAGGAGCACCAGGGAGTAAAGGCTTTGAAAATGTGAGATGCTGGAACTGTCAGCAACTTGGACATCTGAATCGCTTCTGTGACAAACCACGTCGTCCACGACATCCAGATGCTCAACATGCTTTGCTAACGACTGACACATATCAAGCTGAGACTCCGTCCAACCTAATCAGCAGCTTCAGGCAAATCATGACTCAGATGACAGAAAACTGGAACCAGCTACTCTTCCAGCTGGAAACCATTGGAGCCTCCGATAACACCAGCGCCAACTCAGACAACACCAGTATCAACTTCATCACTCCCGCCGATGATATCCCATCAACTGCACCTTCAGCTGCCATCCAGAAAGCAGCGTCAGACGATGCAGAGTTTATTCTAGAAGAACTGGCACTCTGCACCATCGACAGTGCCTTCTTGTTGGCAGCTGGTATTTTGGCCTGGATCCTTGACTCTGGAAGCACCAGGCACATGACTTGCAACAGATCCTGGTTTACAGACTACAAGGAGTTCAAGAAACCAAAGCCAGTTCGGATCGGCGACGGGCGAATTATTCCTGCTATTGGTGCTGGTACCGTCAAGGTTTCCATCAGTTTCCAGAAGAAAGTGGCCTCTCGCACTTTCTCTGACGTTCTCTTTGTTCCAGATTTGGCTGCTAATCTTCTGTCTGTCACACGACTCAACGACAAAGGATGCAACGTCCTCTTTGGTGCTGACAAAAGCTGCCGCATTTTTGCGAGCAATGGACATATTGTGGCGGAAGCCAAAAGAGAAGGTAACTTGACCATCCTTCCGACCTTGGACCTCGAACCAGATGATGACACACCTGAGGTGGCACTGGCGGCCAGTGGTCCTTCCAGCTCAACAACACCGCCACCCTCTTCAGACCTTCTCACCATGCTATGGCACCAACGGCTTGGTCATGTGGGATTCTCCACATTGGTGGCCATGTCCAAACAGGGCATTGTTGACTCACTACCTCGGACACTGACTCACCCCAGTGCCACCTGCTGTGAAGGATGCCTAGCAGGAAAGCAAAATCAGCAACCCTTCTCCACCCACTCTGATGTCCGTGCCTCAGACAAACTCCATCTGGTCCACATGGACCTCTGCTGCATCAAGGATCCTTCTATCTCTGGCAAGCATTACTTCCTGCTACTCCTTGATGACTTCACTCACCATGTCTGGCTTCGTTTCCTACGNCGCCGTGTGGAGAACGAGACTGACAAGCGTGTTAAAGCTGTCCGATCCGACAATGGTGGTGAATTTGTCAATCAGACTCTCACTACCTTCTATGAAGCCCATGGCATTCAGCATCAACGGACAGTTCCTCACACACCTCAGCAGAATGGCCGTGCCGAACGTATGAATCGCACCCTCCTTGAAAAGGCACGATCCATGCTGCATGCGGCGGGTCTGCCCACTGGTTTCTGGGCAGAGGCTGTCAACACGGCTGGGTATATTCTCAACCGCCTTCCCTGCAAGCGTCTCCAAAATCAAAGCACCCCATATGAGAGCTGGCATGGTCATCCTCCTAACGTTGGTCATCTCAAAGTTTTCGGGAGCACGGCCTATGCCTGGGTCCAACCAGGTGCTCTGGACAAGTTGGGATCACACACCCAGAAGGGCATTTTGGTGGGCTATGCTGACAACAGTCAAGCCTATCGCATCTGGGATCCTGTCGCCAAATGCATTGTCCGCAGTCGCAGCGCCACCTTTGATGAGACCCTGACCGATCAGGCCGCCTTCTCCTCCGGCCCTCCACAGCTCTACATCATCTCCATGGATCCTGAACCCACTCTTCCTCCTCAGCATCCTGTTGACTCTGGCCCTGATGAACACGCAGGCATCATTCCTCCCATTGTCCCGGCAGCTGACCGTCCTGTGGTGCCTCCACCTGTGTCGCCACCACCGCCTCCACCACCACCATCGGCGCCCCGTTTTTCCCGCAACTGGCCCAAGGAATACGACCCCACAGCTCCACCACGTCGCTCCTCTCGCCGTACTAATCTCAAAGCACTCACCGCTGTCTTCTCCCGAGGTGCTGATCTCTCTCTTCCCGCTCCACCATCTCCTCCCGCTGCTGATCCTCCTGCTTCACCATCCTGCGACTACGCCCTTGTTACTCCAGTGGTGGACCCGGTCAGTTACAAGGATGCTCTGAGCCGACCTGATGCTGCTGACTGGCATTCTGCAGCAGTCAGTGAAATCGAGCAACTTCAAAAGCAGAAGACCTGGACTCTGGTTGATCTTCCGGCAGGTGCCCCGGTCGTCACCTGCAAGTGGATCTTCAAACGCAAACTCGACGAGCACGGCCTCCCTGACAGGTACAAGGCACGCCTTGTGGCCCGTGGCTACAACCAGGTCCAAGGTGTTAACTACAGCGACACTTTCGCCCCTGTCGCCAAGTACAGCTCCATCCGCATCATCCTTGCTCTCGCCGCGCAGGAGAACTGGTTTCTACATCAAATGGATGTCAAGTCTGCGTTTCTCAATGGTGATCTTGACGAAGAAGTCTTCATGACTCAGCCGGAGGGTTTTGTGCAGCCGGGGGGGGGAAAGCAAGGTATGACGGCTGCTCAAATCCCTTTACGGCCTCAAGCAGGCGCCAAGACAGTGGAACAAGCGCATACATGATTTCTTCCTCAGTCAGCACCTCAAGCGTCTCCATTCCGACCACTCCGTTTACTACAAAGAAGGTCTTCAGAACCTTGGTGTGATTCTTTATGTGGACGACCTGATTCTGTTTAATCGCTCTCTCTCTATCATCAACGAGTTCAAGCAGACGCTCTCTGCTACGTTTGAGATGAGTGACGAGGGTCCGCTACGCTTCTACCTCGGCATACAGATTCATCACAGCCGCAGTCCACCTGAGATCACGCTGTCTCAGAGCACATACATCACGCGCATGGCTGACAAGTTCAACTTGGGCCAGCCGCACCCTACCAGCACTCCTCTGCCAGTGGACCATGGCCTGACGAAGCCAGTGACCAGTGACATGCTTGCAGATCCAAGTGAGGCCAAGCTTTATCCCAGCCTCGTCGGCTCCCTGATGTACGCAAGTGTGGGCACGCGTCCTGACCTCTCATACGCTGTTGGCCTCCTCAGCCAAGGCTGCAAAAATCCGACAGTTGACCATGTGGCAGCAGCCAAACGCAGCATCCGTTATCTCAAGTGCAATGCTGACCAGAAAATCAAATACCAGCCACAAAGCAGCGTTCGCCTCATTGGCTTCTGTGACTCTGATTTGTCAGGTGACAAGAGCACCAGCAAATCCACATCTGGCTACGTTTTTATGCTGAGCGGTGGACCTGTTTCATGGCGATCCAAGAAACAGCCAGTGGTTGCCCTGTCATCCACCGAGGCAGAGTACATTGCAGCTAGCGAGGCAACCCGAGAAGCAGTCTGGATCCGCATNTGTTGGAAAAAAGTATAAAAAGGGTATGCTCCAAAATGGCATAACGCAGAGGGCCAGGGGAGAGGCGCCACTCTCTCCCCTGACCCTCCGCCACCTATGCTACCCTACACTATGCCTCATATCTACCGTTGGGTCAGGAGAGAGGGTCTACCCATGCCTCCCCTGCCCGTTCATGTGTACCTGTTATTCGAGAGGATGATGATCACGAGCAACATATATTACGGAGGATATTGCACTTGGAGTACGAGTGGCCTGGAGGCGGTAGCCTGAGCGGAGCTCTGGCAGGAGGCTGACGTGGCATCTCGAACAAGAGCTGATGTAAGAGCCGAGTACCGGACCACTAGTCCGTCGTGGAGCAGAAGGGAATCGGTGCGGACACATGGGGGGGTTGTGGCATCGATCAAACATCGATGACACAAAAGTCGACGACCGTCCGATTGCAGATCAACGACGTACGACCTTTGAATAAACAGCATGGATCGAATCACATTGAAAGACAACAGGGAGCAGTACTATTCAAGAATACCAAAGACCCTGTGTGATCGGAACCCAAGCTTAACGACAGGTACAATATTGAAGACGGCACGTACCGACGGCAGACGGCAGAACCGCTGTTGCGGAGCGAGACGGATCGGAGGTGAAGGCGAGCGCAGCATAATTTAAGTCAGTTCTAGATCCTCATTCTATAATTCTGTCAAGTGCTAGACTTCAGTAGACTATGTACCCAGGAGTTAGTGAATTCTGATGAATGGAGTTCATGAAGTTCACTCCCTCTATCTCTGGTTGAGCAGATCTGGTTGTGAGCGCCTGTGTTGATCTACTCTGGTTTAAGCGATTGGTTTTGCGCTGTCCATAGAAGTTCTTGTGGCATTCAACGATCTGACATTCTAACATAAGTATGTGTAAGTGTGTCTAAGTGCGTGTTAGTGCGCGTGAGTGCGTGTAAAAGCATGTAAGTGCATGTAAGTGCGTGTAAGTGCCGTTTAAGTTCGTGCAAATGAGTGTAAGTGCGTGTAAGTATGTGTAAGTTTGTGTAAGTGTGTGTAATTCTGTGTAAGTGCTAAAAGTGTGTGTAAGTGCATATACGTGCATGTAAGTGCATGTAAGTACTAGTAAGTATGTTTAAGTGCGTGTAAGTGCGTGTAAGTATGTGTAAATGCGTGTAAGTGCGTGTAAGTGCATGTAAGTGCGTGTACGTTTGTATAAGTGTGTGTAAGTGCATGTAAGTGCATGTAAGTGCGTGTAAGTGCATGTAAGTGCGTGTACGTTTGTATAAGTGTGTGTAAGTGCATGTAAGTGCATGTAAGTACGTGTAAGTACATGAAAGTATGTGTAAGTGTAAGTAAGTGCGTGTACGTATGTGTAAGTACGTGTAAGTTCATGTAGGTACGTGTAAGTGTGTGTAAGTGCGTATAAGTATGTATAAGTGCGGTTTAAGTTTGTCTAAGTGTGTGTAAGTGCATGTAACTGCGTATAAATGCGTATAAGTGCGTGTAAATGTGTGTAAGTGCGTGTAAGTGCACGTGAGTGTAGTTAAGTGGATGTAATTTTGTCTAAACTTGTGTAAGTGTGTGTAAGTACGTATAAGTGTATGTAAGTGTGTGTAAGTGCGTGTAAGTGCGTGTAAGTGCGTATAAGTGCATGTAAGTGCGTGTAAGTGCGTATAAGTGTATGTAAGTGTGTGTAAGTACGTATAAGTGTATGTAAGTGTGTGTAAGTGCGTGTAAGTGCGTGTAAGTGCGTATAAGTGCATGTAAGTGCGTGTAAGTGCGTATAAGTGTATGTAAGTGTGTGTAAATGCGTGTAAGTACGTGTAAGTACGTGTTAGTGCATATAAGTGAATATAAGTGCGTGCAAGTGCATGTAAGTGTGGTTTAAGTGCGTGTAATTTTGTGTACGTGCGTGTAAGTGCGTGTAAGTTTATGTAAGTGCGAGTAAGTACGTGCAAGTGCGTGTAAGTGCGTATCAGTGCGTGTAAGTACGTGTAAGTACGTGTAAGTGTGTGTAAGTACGTGTAAGTACGGTTTACGTTCATGTAAGTATGTGTAAGTGCATGTAAGTGCGTGTAAGTGTGTGTAAGTGCGTGTAAGTGTGGTTTAAGTGCGTGTAATTTCGTGTAAGTTCGTGTAAGTGCATGTAAGTGCGTGTAAGTGTGTGTAAGTGCGTGTAAGTGCGTGTAAGTACGTATGAGTACGTATAAGTGTGTGTAAGTGCGTGTAAGTGTGTGTAAGTGCGTGTAAGTGCGTGTAAGTGCGTGTAGGTGCGTGTAGTTTTGTGTAAGTACGTGGAAGTATGTGTTGCTAAGTGTAAATGCGTGTCAGTACGTGTAAGTACGTGTAAGTGCGTGTAAGTGTGTGTAAGTGCGTGTAAGTGCGTGTAAGTGCGCGTAAGTGTGTGTGAATGCCTGTAAGTGTGTCTAAGTGCGTCAAAGTACGTATAAGTGTGTATACGTACGTGTAAGTGTGTGTAAGTGCGTGTAAGTGTGTGTGACTGCGTGTAAGTATTTGTAAGTGTGTGTAAGTGTGTGTAAGTTCGTGTAAGTAGGTGTAAGTGAATGTAAGTACGTGTAAGTACGTGTAAGTGCGTGTAAGTACATGTAAGTGCATGTAAGTACATAAAAGTACGTGTAGGTGTGTATAAGTGTGTGTAAGTGTGTGTAAGTGTGTGTAAGTGTGTGTAAGTGCGTGTTAGTGCATGTGAGTGCATGTAAGAGCGTGTAAGTGCATGTAAGTGCGTGTTAGTACGGTTTAAGTTCGTGTAAGTGAGTGTAAGTGCGTGTAAGTATGTGTAAGTTCGTGTAAGTGTGTGTAAGTGCGTGTAAGTGCTAAAAGTGCGTGTAAATATGTGTAAGTGCGTATAAGTGTGTGTAAGTGCGTGTACGTGCAGTGTAAGTTCGTGTAAGTGCGTATAAGTGCGTGTAAGTGCGTGTAAGTATGTGTAGGTATGTGTAAGTGCGTGTAAGTGCGTGTAAGTGCGTGAAAGTATGTGTAAGTGCGTGTAAGTTCGTGTAACTGTGTGTAAGTGCGTGTAAGTGCGTGTATGTATGTGTAAGTACGTGTAAGTATGTGTAAGTGCAAGTAAGTGCGTGTAAGTACGTGTAAGTACGTATAAGTATGTATACATTTGTGTAGGTGCATGTAAGTGCGTGTAAGTGCGTGTAAGTGTGTGTAAGTGCATGTAAGTACAGTTTACGTTTGTGTAAGTGCGTGTAAGTGCATGTAATTGCGTGTAAGTACGTGTAAGTGCGTATAAGTACATGTAAGTACGTGTAAGTGCGTGCAAGTGCAATTTTAGTGGGTGTTTTTTTGTTTAAGTTTGTGTAAGTGCGTGTACGTGCAGGTAAGTGTATGTAAGTATGTATAAGTGCGTATAAGTGCGTATAAGTGCGTGTAAGTGCGTGTAAGTGCGTGTAAGTGTGTGTAAGTACGTATAAGTACGTATAAGTGTGTGTAAGTGCGTGTAAGTACGTGTAAGTACGTGTAACTACCTGTTAGTGTGTGAAAGTGCGTGTAAGTGTGTGCAAGTACGTGTAAGTGTGGTTTAAGTGCGTATAAGTTTGTATTAGTGCGTGTAAATGCGTGTAAGTTTGTGTAAGTGCGTGTAAGTGCGTGTAAGTGTGTGTAAGTACGTGTAAGTGCGTGTAAGTGTGTGTTAGTATGTGTAAGTATGTGCTAGTGCGTGTAAGTACGTGTAAGTGTTTGTTAGTGTGTGTAAGTGTGTAGAAGTGTGTGTAAGTGCATGTCAGTGCGTGTAAGTGCATGTAAGTGCATATAAGTGCGTGTAAGTGCGTGTAAGTACGTGTAAGTACGTGTAAGTACGTGTAAGTGCATGTAAGTGTGTGTAAGTGGGTGTAAGTGCGTGTAAGTGTGTGTAAGTACGTGTAAGTTCGTGTAAGTGCGTGTAAGTGCATATAAGTGACTGTAAGTGCTTGTAAGTGTGTGTAAGTGCGTGTAAGTGCGTGTAAGTGCATGTAAGTGCATGTAAGTGCATGTAAGTGCATGTAAGTGCATGTAAGTGCATGTAAGTGCATGTAAGTGCATGTAAGTGCATGTAAGTGCATGTAAGTGCATGTAAGTGCATGTAAGTGCATGTAAGTGCATGTAAGTGCATGTAAGTGCATGTAAGTGCATGTAAGTGCATGTAAGTGCATGTAAGTGCATGTAAGTGCATGTAAGTGCATGTAAGTGCATGTAAGTGCATGTAAGTGCATGTAAGTGCATGTAAGTGCATGTAAGTGCATGTAAGTGCATGTAAGTGCATGTAAGTGCATGTAAGTGCATGTAAGTGCATGTAAGTGCATGTAAGTGCATGTAAGTGCATGTAAGTGCATGTAAGTGCATGTAAGTGCATGTAAGTGCATGTAAGTGCATGTAAGTGCATGTAAGTGCATGTAAGTGCATGTAAGTGTGTGTAAGTGGGTGTAAGTGCGTGTAAGTGTGTGTAAGTACGTGTAAGTTCGTGTAAGTGCGTGTAAGTGCATATAAGTGACTGTAAGTGCTTGTAAGTGTGTGTAAGTGCGTATAAATGCGGTTTAAGTTCGTGTAAGTCCGTGTAAGTGCGTGTAAGTGCATGTAAGTGTGTTTATGTACGTGTAAGTGCTTGTAAGTGCAGTTTAAGTGGATGTAACTTTGTGTAAGTTCGTGTAAGTACGTGTAAGTACGTGTAAGTGTGTGTATGTGAGTGTAAGTGCGTGTAAGTACGTGTAAGTACGTGTAAGTGCATGTAAGTGTATGCCAGTACGTATAAGTGCGTGTTAGTGCATGTAAGTATCTGTAAGTGCGTGTAAGAGCATGGAAGTACGTGTAACTGTGTGTGTAGGTGCATGTAGGTGCCTGTACGTGTGTGTAAGTGCATATAAGTGTGTATAAGTGCGTGTAAGTGCGTGTAAGTGCATGTAAGTGCATGTAAGTGTGGTTTAAGTGCGTGTAAGTTTGTGTAAGTGCGTATAAGTGCGTATAAGTGTGTATACGTGTGTGTAAGTGCATGTAAGTGTGTATAAGTGCGTGTAAGTGCGTGTAAGTGCATGTAAGTGCATGTAAGTGTGGTTTAAGTGCGTGTAAGTTTGTGTAAGTGCGTATAAGTGCGTATAAGTGTGTATACGTGTGTGTAAGTGCATGTAAGTGTGTATAAGTGCGTGTAAGTGCGTGTAAGTGCATGTAAGTGCATGTAAGTGTGGTTTAAGTGCGTGTAAGTTTGTGTAAGTGCGTATAAGTGCGTATAAGTGTGTATACGTGTGTGTAAGTGCATGTAAGTGCGTTTAAGTATAAGTCTGTATAAGTGTGTGTAAGTGTGTGTAAGTGTGTATAAGTGTATATTAGTGCGTGTAAAAGCGTGTAAGTGTGTATAAGTACGTATAAGTGCATGTAAGTGCATGTAAGTGCATGTAAGTGTGTGTAAGTGCGTGTAAGTATGTGTAAGTGTGTGTAAGTACGTGTAAGTGCGTGTTCGTGTATATAAGTACGTATAAGTGTGTGTAAGTACGTGTAAGTGTGTATAAGTGCGTATTAATGCGCGTAAGTGCGTGTAAGTGCATGTGAGTGCGTGTGAGTGGATGTAAGTATGTGTAAGTATGTGTAAGTGCGTGTAAGTGTATGTAAGTACGTGTCAGTGTGTGTAAGTACGTGTATGTGTGTGAAAGTGTGTTTAAATGCGTGTAAGTTTGTGTAAGTCCGTGTAAGTGCGTTTAAGTACGTGTAAGTGCAAGAACGTGCGTGTAAGTGCGTGTAAGTACGTGTAAGTGTGTATAAGTACGTGTAAGTTTGTGTAAGTGCATGTAAGTTCCTATGAGTGTGTGTAAGTGCGTGTAAATGCATGTAAGTGCGTATAAGTGTGTGTAAGTGTGTGTAAGTGCGTGTAAGTGCGTGTAAGTGCATATAAGTATGTGTAAGTACGTGTAAGTACAAGTAAGTACGTGTAAGTGCGTGTAAGTGTGTGTAAGTACGTGTAAATGCGTGAAAGTGTGTGTAAGTGTGTGAAAGTGCGTGTAAGTACGTGTAAGTGCGTGTAAGTATGTGTAAGTACGTGTAAGTTTGTGTAAGTGACTGTCAGTTCGAGTAAGTGCGTGTAAGTACATGTGAGTGCGTGTAAGTACGTGTAAGTGCGTATAAGTGTGTGTAAATGCGTGTAAGTGCATGTAAGTGCGTGTAAGTGCATGTAAGTATGTGTAAGTTTATGTAAGTGAATGTAATTTCGTGTAAGTGTGTGAAAGTGCATGTAAGTGCGTGTGAGTGCGTATAAGTGTGTGTGTGTGTAAGTGCGTGTAAGTGTGTATAAGTGTGTGTAAGTGCATGAAAGTGCTGTATGTGTGTGTAAGTGCGTGTTAGTGTTTGTGAGTGCATGTAAGAGCGTGTAAGGGCATACAAGTGCGTGTAAGTGCGGTTTAAGTTCGTGTAAGTTTGTGTAAGTGTGTGTAAGTACGTGTACGTTTGTGTAAGTGCGTGTAAGTGTGTGTAAGTGCTAAAAGTGAGTGTCAGTACGTATAAGTGCGTGTAAGTACGTGTAAGTGCATGTAAGTGCGTGTAAGTGTGTGTAAGTGCTAAAAGTGAGTGTCAGTACGTATAAGTGCGTGTAAGTACGTGTAAGTGCATGTAAGTGCATGTAAGTGTGTGTAAGTGCGTGTAAGTACGTGTAAGTACATATAAGTGTGTGTAAGTGTGTGTAAGTATGTATAAGTGCGTGTAAGTGTGTGTAAGTGCGTATGAGTGTGTGTATGTATAAGTGCGTGTAAGTACATGTAAGTGTGTGTACGTGCGTGTAAATGTGTGTAAGTGTGTGTAAGTTTGTGTAAGTGTGTGTTAATGCGTGTAAGTGTGTTTAAGTGCGTGTAAGTATGTGTTAGTGCATGTAAGTGCGTGTAAGTGTGTGTTAGTGCGTGTAAGTTCATATAAGTATGTGTAAGTGCGTGTAAGTACTTAAAAGTGCGTGAAAGTGCGTGTAAATGCGTGTAAGTGCAAGAAAGTACGTGTAAGTGCGTGTAAGTGCGTGTAAGTGCGTATAAGTACGTGTAAGTTTGTGTAAGTGCATGTAAGTTCCTGTGAGTGTGTGTAAGTGCGTGTACTTGCGTGTAAGTGCGTGTAAGTGTGTATAAGTACGTGTAAGTGCCTGTAAGTACGTGTAAGTATGTGTAAGTACAAGTAAGTGCATGTAAGTGCAAACAAGTGCGTGTATGTGCGTGTAAGCACGTGTAAGTGCGTGTAAGTGCATGTAAGTACATGTAAGTACGTGTACATACGTGTAAGTGCGTGTAAGTGCGTGTAAGTTCATGTAAGTGCGTGTAAGTGCGTGTAAGTGCGTGTAAGTCCGTATAAGTGCGTGCAAGTACGTGTAAGTACGTGTAAGTACGTGTAAGTTCGTGTAAGTGACTGTCAGTTTGTGTAAGTGCGTGTAAGTGGATGTAAGTGCGTGTAAGTGCGTGTACGTGTGTGTAAGTACGTGTAAGTGCATATAAGTGTGTGTAAATGCGTGTAAGTACGTGTAAGTGCGTGTAAGTGCGTGTAATTACGTGTACGTATGTGTAAGTGAATGTACGTTCGTGTAAGTGTGTGTAAGTACGTGTAAGTACATGTAAGTGTGTGTAAGTGCGTGTAGGTGCGTATAAGTGGGTGTAAGTGCGTGTAAGTGCGTGTAAGTGCCTGTAAGTGCCTGTAAGTGCGTGTGAGTATGTGTAAGTGCGTCTAAGTGCATGTAAGTGCATGTAAGTACGTGTAAGGGCGTATAAGTGCGTATAAGTACGTATAAGTAAGTGTAAGTGCGTATAAGTGCGTGCAAGTGTGTGTAAGTGCGTATAAGTGTGGTGTAAATACGTGTAAGTGTGTGTAAGTGCATGTAAGTGCGTATAATTGCATATAAGTGCGTATACGTGCGTGTAAGTGCATGTAAGTGCGTGTTAGTGCGTGTAAGTGTATGTAAAAGCGTGTAAGTATGTGTATGTGCGTGTAAGTGCTTATAAGTACTTGTAAGTGCGTGTAAGTGCATGTAAGTGCGTGTTAGTGCGTGTAAGTGTATGTAAAAGCGTGTAAGTATGTGTACGTGCGTGTAAGTGCTTATAAGTACTTGTAAGTGCGTGTAAGTGCATGTAAGTGCGTGTAGGTACGTGTAAGTACGTGTAAGTGCGTGTAAGTGTGTATAAGTGTGTGTAAGTGTGTGTAAGTACGTGTAAGTGCGTGTAAGTGTGTATAAGTGTGTGTAAGTGTGTGTAAGTGCGTGTAAGTGCGTGTAAGTACGTGTAAGTACGTGTAAAGTTGTGTAAGTGTGTGTAATTGCTTGTAAGTACATGTAAGTGCGTGTAAGTGTGTGTAATGGCGTGTAAGTACGGTTAAAGCTTGTGTGAGTGCATGTGAGTACCTGTAAGTGCGTATAAGTGTGTATAAGTGTGTATAAGTGCGTGTAAGTGCAGTTTAAGTCCGTGTAAGTGCGTATACGTGCGTGTAAGTACGTGTATGTGGGTGTAAGTGTATGTAAGTGTATGTAAGTGCGTGTAAGTGTGTGGAAGTATGTGTAAGTGCGTGTAAGTGCGTATAAGTATGTGTAAGTGCGTGCAAGTGCTTATAAGTGCATGCTAGTGCATGTAAGTGTGTGTAAGTGCATGTAAGTACGTATAAGTGCGTGTAAGTGCGTGTAAGTGTTTGTAGGTGCGTGTACGTACGTATAAGTGTGTGTGAGTATGTATAAGTGCATGTAAGTGCGTGTAAGTATGTATAAGTTCGTGTAAGTGCGTGTAAGTGCATGTACGTGCGTGTAAGTGCGTGTAAGTGCGTCTAAGTGCGTGTAAGTGCGTGTAAGTATGTGTACGTACGTGTACGTATGTGTAAGTGCATGTAAGTGAGGTATAAGTATGAGTAAGTTGGTGTAAGTGCTTGTTAGTATGTAGAAGTGTGTGTAAGTGCGTGTAAGTGTGTGTAAGTACGTGTAAGTGCGTGTAAGTACGTATAAGTGCGTGTAAGTGTCTCTTAGTGCGTATAAGTGTGTGTAAAAGCGTATAAGTGTGTGTAAGTGCGTGTAAGTGAATGTAAGTGCATGTAAGTGCATGTAAGTGCGTGTAAGTGTGTGTAACTGCGTGTAAGTCCGTGTAAGTGTGTGTAAGTGCACGTACATGCGAGTAAGTGCGTGTAAGTACGTGTAAGTGCGTGTAAGTATGTGGAAGTTTATGTAAGTGCGTGTAACTGCGTATAAGTGCGTGTAAGTGTGTATAAGTGCGTGTAAGTACGGTTTAGGTTCGTGTAAGTGCGTGTAAGTGCGTGTAAGTACGTGTAAGTGTGTATAAGTGCGTCAAAGTGCGTGTAAGTGCGTATAAGTGCAGTTTAAGTGGGTGTAATTTTGTGTAAGTTCGTATAAAAGCGTGTAAGCGGTCTAAGCGCGTGTAAGTGAGTGTAAGTACAACTATGTACGCATAAGTACGCGTAAGTATGTGTAAGTGCGTGTAAGTGTGTGTGAGTGCATGCAAGTACGTGTTAGTGTGTGTATGTGTGTGTAAGTGTGTGTAAGTACGTGTAAGTGCATGTAAGTGCGTGTAAGTGCATGTAGGTGCGTGTAGGTACGTGTAAGTGTGTGTAAGTGCATGTAAGTGCGTATAAGTGCGTGTAAGTGCATGTAAGTGTGAGTAAGTGCGTGTAAGTACATGTAAGTACGTGTAAGTGTGTGTAAGTGTGTGTAAGTATGTGTAAGTGCATGTAAGTACGTGTAAGTGCATGTTAGTGCGTGTAAGTGTGGTTTGAGAGTATGTAAGTTCGTGTAAGTGCGTGTAAGTACGTACACGTATGTGTAAGTGCGTGTAAGTGCGTATAAGTACGTGTAAGTGTGTGTAAGTGCGTGTAAGCAGGTGTAAGTATGTGTAAGTGTGTATTAGTGCGTGTAAGTGTGTGCAAAAGCGTATAAGTGCGTGTAAGTGTGTATAAGTGCATGTAAGTGCGTGTAAGTACATGTAAGTGCGTGTAAGTGCATGTAACTGTGTGTAAGTGTGTGTAAGTGCGTGTAAGTGCGTGGAAGTGCATGTAAGTATGTGTAAGTTTGTATAAGTGCGTGTAAGTGTGTGTAAGTGCATGTCAGTACGTGTAATTGCATGTACGTTTGTGTAAGTATGTGTAAATGCGTGTAAGTGTGTGTAAGTGCATGTAAGTACGTGTAAGTGCATGTAATTATGTGTAAGTACGTGTAAGGTTGTATCAGAGCGTGTAAGAGCATGTAAGTGTGTGTAAGTGCGTGTAAGTGCGTGGAAGTGCATGTAAGTATGTGTAAGTGTGTATAAGTGCGTGTAAGTGTGTGTAAGTGCATGTCAGTACGTGTAATTGCATGTACGTTTGTGTAAGTATGTGTAAATGCGTGTAAGTGTGTGTAAGTGCATGTAAGTACGTGTAAGTGCATGTAATTATGTGTAAGTACGTGTAAGGTTGTATCAGAGCGTGTAAGAGCATGTAAGTGTGTGTAAGTGCGTGTAAGTGCATGTAAGTGTGTGTATGTGTGTATAAGTGTGTGTAAGTGCCTGTAAGTTTGTGTAAGTACGTGTAAGTGCGTGTAAGTGCGTGTAAGTGTGTGTAAGTATGTGTAAGTGCGTGTAAGTATGTATAAGTACATGTAAGTGCGTGTAAGTATGTGAAAGTACATGTAAGTACGTGTAAGTATGTGTAAGTGCGTGTAAGTATGTATAAGTACATGTAAGTGCGTGTAAGTATGTGAAAGTACATGTAAGTACGTGTAAGTTCATGTAAATGAATGTAAGTTCGTGTAAGTGCGGATAAGTGTGTGTAAGTGCGTGTAAGTGCGTGTAAGTGCGTGTAAGTGCGTGTAAGTGCGTGTAAGTGCGTGTAAGTGTGTGTAAGTGTGTGTAAGTGAGTGTAAGTGTGTGTAAGTGTGTGTAAATACGTGTAAGTGCGTGTAAGTACGTGTTAGTTTGTGTAAGTGAATGTAAGTTCGTGTAAGTGCGTATAAGTGCCTGTAAGTGTGTGTAAGTGTGTGTAAATACGTGTAAGTGCGTGTAAGTACGTGTTAGTTTGTGTAAGTGAATGTAAGTTCGTGTAAGTGCGTATAAGTGCCTGTAAGTGCGTATTCGTGCGTGTAAGTGCGTATAAGTGCGTATAAGTGCGTGTAAGTGCGTGTAAGTGTGTGTAAGTGCGTTTAAGTGATTTCGTGTATGTTCGTGTAAGTGCGTGTAAGTGCGTGTAAGTGCGTATAATTGTGTGTAAGTGCGTGTAAGTGCGTATAAGTGTGTGTAAGTGCATATAAGTGCGTATAAGTGCGTGCAAGTACGTGTAAGTGCGTGATAGTACGTGTAAGTGTGTGTAAGTGCATGTAAGTGTGTGTAAGTGCGTCTTAGTATGTATAAGTACGTGTAGGTGCATGAAGGTACGTGTAAGTGTGTGTAAGTATGTGTAAGTGCGTGTAAGTACGTGTAAGTACGTATAAGTGCATGTTAGTGCGTGTAAGTGTATATAAGTACGTATAAGTGTGTGTAAATACGTCTAAGTGCGTGTAAGTATGTCTAAGTGCCTGTAAGTGCATATAAGTACGTGTAAGTGCGTGTGAGTGCGTGTAAGTGTGGTTGAAGTGCGTATACGTTCGTGTAAGTGCGTGTAAGTAGGCATTAGAAAACAATATCCGCTATCCGGGGTATCCGCACTATCCTTCCAGTATCCAGATAGAAGATAGTACCTGGAAAACAACTTAGAAGGATATCCGGATACATCCGTAGATATCTGGATGTGGATATCAGCTGGAGATATGTGGCTTTTTCTGAAGGTGCCCGTGAGTATCCGGAGGTATCCGCTGGTATCCGTACAAGAATCGGGGTGTATCCGTACTTCTATCCGTTGAACTATCCGGATTGTGCAAGTATCCGCAAGTATCCGTAAGTATCCAGATATTTGAGGCAACTATCCAGATAGCGGATACCTGACTGGTGAAAATATCCGGATAGCGGATACCTCCAAAAAGGGACAGATATATCCGGATTTTCATGCCTATGTGTTAGTGCGTATAAGTGCGTGTAAGTGTGTGTAAGTGGGTGTAAGTGTGTGTTAGTGTGTGTAAGTGTGTGTAAAAGTGTATAAGTGCGTGTAAGTATGTGTAAGTGTGTGTAAGTGCATGTAAGTGTGTATAAGTGCATGTAAGTGCGTGTAAGTGTGTCTAAGTATGTATAAGTGCGTGTAAGTGCGTGTAAGTGTATGTAAGTACGTGTAAGTACGTGTCAGTGCGTGTAAGTGCGTGTAAGTGCCTTTAAGTGCGTATAAGTACGTGTAAGTGTGTGTAAGTGCATATAAGTGCATATAAGTGCGTGTGAGTGTGTGTGAGTACGTGTAAGTATATATAAGTGCGTGTAAATGTGTATAAGTGCGTATAAGTGTGTATCAGTGTGTGTAAGTGCCTTTAAGTACATGTAAGTGTGTATAAGTGCGTGTAAGTATGTATAAGTGTGTGTAAATGCGTGTAAGTGCGTGTAAGTGCATGTAAGTGTGTGTAAGTGCATATATGTATGTATCAGTGCGTGTAAGGTCGTGTAAGAGTGTGTGAGAGCGTGTAAATGCGTATAAGTACGTGTAAGTGCGTGTAAGTGCATGTAAGTGTGTGTAAGTGCATATATGTATGTATCAGTGCGTGTAAGGTCGTGTAAGAGTGTGTGAGAGCGTGTAAATGCGTATAAGTACGTGTAAGTACGTGTAAGTGTGTGTATGTGCATGTAAGTACGTGTAAGTGCATGTATGTACGTGTACGTTCGTGTAAGTGTGCGTAAGTACATGTAAGTGTGTGTAACTGCGTGTACGTGCGTATAAGTGCATGTAATGTGTGTAAGTGCGTGAAAGTACGCGTAAGTTCGTATAAGTGCGTGTAAATTCCTCTAAGTACATGTAAGTACATGTAAGTGTGTGTAAGTGCGTGTAAGTGCGTGTAAGTGCGTGTAAGTACGTGTAAGTGTGTGTAAGTGCGTGTAAGTACGTGTAAGTACGTGTAAGTGCAAGTAAGTGCATGTAAGTATGTGTAAGTGCATGTGAGGCGTATAAGTACGTGTAAGTGTGTATAAGTGCGTATAAGTGCATGTAAGTGCGTGTAAGTGCGTGTAAGTGCGTGTAAGTGCGTGTAAGTGTGTATAAGTGTGAGTAAGTACGTGTAAGTGCATGTAAGTGCGTGTAAGTGCGTGTAAGTGCGTGTAAGTGCGTATAAGTACGTGTGAGTTTGTGTAAGTGAATGTAAGTTTGTGTAAGTGCGTGTAAGTATGTGTAAGTGCGTGTAAGTGCGTATAAGTGCGTGTAAGTGCGTGTAAGTACGTGTAAGTACGTGTAAGTACGTGTAAGTTTGTGTTAGGGAATATACGTTCGTGTAAGTGCGTGTAAGTGCGTGTAAGTGCGTGTAAGTACGTGGTAAGTGTGTGTAAGTACGTGTAAGTGCTTGTAAATACGTGTAAGTGTATGTAAGTGTGTATGAGTGCGTGTGAGTGCATGTAAGTATGTGTAAGTGCGTTTAAGTGCATGTAAGTACGCGTAAGTACGTCTCAGTACGTGTAAGTGCGTGTAAGTGCGTGTAAGTGGGTGTTAATGCGTGTACGTTTGTGTAAGTGCGTGTAAATGCATGTAAGTATGTGTAAGTGCATGTAAGTGCGTATAAGTGCATGTAAGAATGTGTAAGTACGTGTAAGGTCGTGTAAGAGCGTATGAGAGCGTGTAAGTATGTCCAAGTGCGTGTAAGTGCGTGTAAGTGCGTATACGTTTGTGTAAGTGCGTGTAAGTGCGTGAAAGTACGTGTAAGTACGTGTAACTGCATGTAAGTGTGTGTAAGTACGTGTACGTACGTGTAACTGTATGCAAATATGTGTAAGTATGTGTAAGTGCATGTAAGTGCATAAAAGGGTGTGTAAGTGCATGTAAGTACGTGTAAGTACGTGTAAGTTTGTGTAAGTGCGTGTGAATGCCTGTAAGTGCGTGCGTGTAAGTGCGTGTAAGTGCATATAAGTATGTATAAGTACCTATAAGGTCGTACAAGAGCGTGTGAGAGCATGTAAGTGTGTGTAAGCGCGTGTAAGTACGTGTAAGTACATGTAAGTGTGTGTAAGTACGTGTAAGTACGTGTAAGTGCGTGTAAGTGCGTGTACGTTCATGTAAGTGCGTATAAGTATGTGTAAGTGCGTGTAAGTACGTGTAAGTACGTGTAAGTACGTGTAAGTGCGTGTAAGTGCATGTAAGTGTGTGTAAGTGCAAGAAAGTGTGTGTAAGTACATGCAAGTGTGTGTAAGTGTGTGTAACTGCGTGTAAGTGCATGTAAGTGTGTGTAAGTGCAAGAAAGTGTGTGTAAGTACATGCAAGTGTGTGTAAGTGTGTGTAACTGCGTGTAAGTGCATGTAAGTGTGTGTAAGTGCAAGAAAGTGTGTGTAAGTACATGCAAGTGTGTGTAAGTGTGTGTAACTGCGTGTACGTGCATGTAAGTGTGTGTAAGTGTGTATAAGTGCGTGAAAGTACGTGTAAGTTTGTGTAAGTACGTATAAGTTAATGTAAGTGCATGTAAGTGCATGTAAGTGCATGTAAGTGCGTGTAAGTATGTGTAAGTGCGTGTAAGTGCGTGTAAGTATGTGTAAGTGCGTGTAAGTATGTGTAAGTATGTGTAAGTGCAAGTAAGTGCGTGTAAGTGCGTGTAAGTACGTGTAAGTTCCTGTAAGCACGTGTAAGTGCGTGTAAGTGCGTACAAGTACGTGTAAGTGTGTGTAAGTACGTGTAAGTATGTGTAAGTGCGTGTAGGTGCATGTAAGTGCGTGTACAAGCGTGTAAGTATGTGTAAGTGTGTGTAAGTGCGTGTAAGTACGTGTAAGTCCGTCTAAGTATGTGTAAGTTTGTGTAAGTGAATGTAAGTTCATGTAAGTGCGTGTAAGTGTGTGTAAGTACGTGTAAGTGCGTGTAAGTGTATGTAAGTGCGTGTAAGTGTGTGTAAGTGCATGTAAGTGCGTGTAAGTGCGTACAAGTGTGTATAAGTGTGTGTAAGTGTGTGTAAGTGTGTGGAAGTGCGTGTAAGTACGTGTTAGTGCGTGTGAGTGCGTGTAAGAGCGTGTAAGTGCATGTAAGTGTGTACAAGTGTGATTTATGTTCGTGTAAGTGAGTGTTAGTGCGTGTAAATACATGTAAGTTTGTGTAAGTGTGTGTAAGTGTGTGTAAGTGCTAAACGTACGTGTAAGTGTGTATAAGTGTGTGTAAGTGTATGTAAGTACGTGTAAGTACAGTTTAAGTTGGTGTGAGTGCGTGTAAGTGCGTGTAACTGCGTGTAAGTGCGTGTAAGTATGTGAAAGTGCGTGTAAGTGCGTGTAAGTGCGTATAAGTATGTATAAGTACGTGTAAGTTCGTGTAAGTATGTGTAAGTGTGTGTAAGTGCGTGTAAGTACGTGTAAGTACGTGTAAGTACGTGTAAGTGCAAGTAAATGTGTGTAAGTATGTGTAAGTATGTATAAGTATGTGTAAGTTTGTGTAAGTGCGTGAAAGTGCGTGTAAGTGCGTGTAAGTGCGTGTAAGTGCATGTAAGTGCGTGTAAGTGCATGTAAGTGTGTGTAAGTGTGTGTAAGTGTGTGTAAGTGCGTGTAAGTACGTGTAAGTACGTGTAAGTGCATGTAAGTGCATGTAAGTGCGTGTAAAAGCGTGTAAGTACGTGTAAGTGTGTGTAAGTGCGTGTAAGTACGTGTAAGTACGTGTAAGTGCATGTAAGTGCATGTAAGTGCGTGTAAAAGCGTGTAAGTACGTGTAAGTGTGTGTAAGTGCGTGTAAGTACGTGTAAGTACGTGTAAGTGCATGTAAGTGCATGTAAGTGCGTGTAAGTATGTGTAAGTGCGTATAAGTGCGTGTAAGTGCGTGTAAGTGCGTGTAAGTGCGGTTTAAGTATGTGTAAGTACGTGTAAGTGCATGTAACTGCGTGTAAGTGTGTGTAAGTGTATGTAAGTGTGTGTAAGTGCGTGTGAGTACAGTTTAAGGGGGTGTAAGTTTGTGTAAGGGTGTGTAAGTGTGTTTAAGTGCATTTAAGTGCGTGTAAGTGCGTATAAGTGCGTGTAAGTGTGTGTAAGTGCGTGTAAGTGCGTGTAAGTGCGTGTAAGTGCGTGTAAGTGCGTGTAAGTATGTGTAAGTGCGTATAAGTGCGTGTAAGTACGTGTAAGTGCCTTAAAGTACGTGTAAATGCGTGTAAGTGTGTGTAAGTGTGTATCAATGCGTGTAACTGCCTAAACGTACGTGTAAGTGTGTATAAGTGCGTGTAAGTTTGTGTACGTACGTGTAAATGCGTGTAAGTGTGTGTAAGTGCATGTAAGTGCGTGTAAGTGCATGTAAGTATGTGTAAGTGCGTGTAAGGTCGTATGAGAGCGTGTGAGAGCGTGTAAATGCGTGTAAGTACGTGTAAGTGCATGTAAGTGTGTGTAAGTGTGTGTAAGTGCATGTAAGTGCATGTAAGTACGTGTAAGTTTGTGTAAGTGTGTGCAAGTACGTGTAAGTGTGTGTAACTGGGTGTATGTGCGTATAAGTGCATGTACTGCGTGTAAGTGCGCGAAAGTACGTGTAAGTTCGTGTAAGTGCGTATAAATTCCTGTAAGTATATGTAAGTACATGTAAGTTTGTGTAAGTGCGTGTAAGTACGTGAAAGTACGTGTAAGTACGTGTAAGTGTGTGTAAGTACGTGTAAGTACGTGTAAGTACGTGTAAGCACAAGTAAGTGTGTGTAAGTATGTGTAAGTGCATGTAAGTGCGTATAAGCACGTGTAAGTGTGTGTAAGTGCGTATAAGTGCATGTAAGTGCGTGTAAGTGCGTGTAAGTGCGTGTAAGTGCGTGTAAGTGTGTGTAAGTGTGTATAAGTACGTGTAAGTACATGTAAGTGCGTGTAAGTACGTGTAAGTGCATGTAAGTGCATGTAAGTGCGTATAAGTACGTGTGAGTTTGTGTAAGTGAATATAAGTTCGTGTAAGTACGTGTAAGTGTGTGTAAGTGCGTGTAAGTGCATGTAAGTGCATGTAAGTGCGTATAAGTACGTGTGAGTTTGTGTAAGTGAATATAAGTTCGTGTAAGTACGTGTAAGTGTGTGTAAG
Organism: Penium margaritaceum; assembly: GCA_023375785.1. NCBI lineage: Eukaryota > Viridiplantae > Streptophyta > Zygnematophyceae > Desmidiales > Peniaceae > Penium > Penium margaritaceum. The sequence continues at coordinate 211,436 of SZWC01001759.1, read as the reverse complement.
TGCGTGTAAGTGCGTGTAAATGCGTGTAAGTGCGTGTAAGTGCGCGTAAGTACGTGTAAGTACGTGTAAGTTTGTGTTAGGGAATATAAGTTCGTATAAGTGCGTGTAAGTGCGTGTAACTGCGTTTAAGTGCGTGTAAGTACGTGGTAAGTGTGTGTAAGTACGTGTAAGTGATTGTAAGTACGTGTAAGTGTGTGTAAGTACGTGTGAGTATGTATGAGTGCATGTAAGTATGTGTAAGTGCGTGTAAGTGCGTGTAAGTGTTTGCAAGTACGTCTCAGTACGTGTAAGTGCATGTAAGTACGTGTAAGTGCGTGTTACTGCGTGTACGTTTGTGTAAGTGCGTGTAAATACGTGTAAGTATGTGTAAGTGCATGTGAGTGCGTATAAGTGCATGTAAGAATGTGTAAGTGCGTGTAAGGTCGTGTAAGAGCGTATGATAGTGTGTAAGTGCGTACAAGTGCGTGTACGTGCGTGTAAGTGCGTGTAAGTTTGTTCAAGTGCGTGTAAGTGCTTGTAAGTGCGTGTAAGTGCGTGTAACTGCATGTAAGTGTGTGTAAGTGTGTGTAAATACGTGTAAGTATGTGTAAGTGCATGTAAGTGCGTGTAAGTGCATGTAAGTACGTGTAAGTACGTGTAAGTTTATGTACGTGCATGTGAATGCGTGTAAGTGCGTGTACGTGCATGTAAGTGTGTGTAAGTGCATGTAAGTATGTGTAAGTACCTATAAGGTCGTGTAAGAGCATGTGAGAGCATGTATGTGCGTGTAAGCGCGTGTAAGTACGTGTAAGTGCATGTAAGTGCGTGTACGTACGTGTAAGTGCGTGTAAGTGCGTGTAAGTACGTGTACGTTCATGTAAGTGCGTATAAGTGCATGTAAGTGCGTGTAAGTATGTGTAAGTGTATGTAAGTGTGTGTAAGTGCAAGAAAGTGTGTGTAAGTACATGTAAGTATGTGTAAGTATGTGTAACTGCGTGTATGTGCATGTAAGTGTGTGTAAGTGCATGTAAGTGCGTGAAAGTACGTGTAAGTGTGTGTAAGTGCATGTAAGTGCGTGAAAGTACGTGTAAGTTTGTGTAAGTGCGTATAAGTTCATGTAAGTGCATGTAAGTGGATGTAAGTGCGTGTAAGTGCGTGTACGTGTGTGTAAGTGCGTGTAAGTGCGTGTAGGTATGTGTAAGTGCGTGTAAGTATGTGTAAGTATGTGTAAGTACAAGTAAGTGCGTGTAAGTACATGTAAGTACGTGTAAGTGCCTGTAAGCACGTGTAAGTGCGTGTAAGTGCGTACAAGTACGTGTAAGTGTGTGTAAGTACGTGTAAGTACGTGTAAGTGCATGTAAGTGCGTGTAAGTGCGTACAAGTACGTGTAAGTGTGTGTAAGTACGTGTAAGTACGTGTAAGTGCATGTAAGTGCATGTAAGTGCGTGTAAAAGCGTGTAAGTACGTGTAAGTGTGTGTAAGTGCGTATAAGTACGTGTAAGTAAACGTACGTATGTGTAAGTTTGTGTAAGTGAATGTAAGTTCGTGTAAGTGCGTGTAAGTGCGTGTAAGTGTACGTAAGTGCGTGTAAGTGCGTGTAAGTGTATGTAAGTAGGTGTAAGTGCGTGTAAGTGCATGTAAGTGCGTATAAGTGTGTACAAGTGTGTATAAGTGCGTTTAAGTACGTGTAAATACATGTAAGTTTGTGTAAGTGCATGTATGTTCATGTTAGTGCATGTCAGTATGTGTAAGTGCGTATAAGTGCGTATAAGTACGTGGTAAGTGTGTGTAAGTTCGTGTAAGTGTGTGTAAGTGCGTGTAAGTATGTGTAAGTGTCTGTAAGTGTGTGTAAGTATGTGTAAGTGCGTGTTAGTGTGTGTGAGTGCGTGTAAGAGCGTGTAAGTACATGTAAGTGCGTACAAGTGTGGTTTATGTTCGTGTAAGTGTGTGTAAGTGTGTGTAAGTGCTAAACGTGCGTGTAAGTGCATGTAAGTGCGTGTAAGTGCATGTAAGTACGTGTAAGTACAGTTTAAGTTTGTGTAAGTGCGTGTAAGTGCGTGTACATGCGTGTAAGTGCGTGTATGTATGTATAAGTGCGTGTACGTGCGTGTAAGTGCGTGTAAGTATGTATAAGTACGTGTACGTTCGTGTAAGTATGTGTAAGTGTGTGTAAGTGCGTGTAAGTACGTGTAAGTACGTGTAAGTATGTGTAAGTGCAAGTAAATGTGTGTAAGTATGTGTAAGTACGTATAAGTACGTGTAAGTTTGTGTAAGTGCGTGAAAGTGCGTGTAAGTGCGTGTAAGTGCGTGTAAGTATGTGTCAGTACTTGTAAGTGCGGTTTAGGTTTGTGTAAGTACGTGTAAGTGCATGTAACTGCGTGTAAGTGCGTGTAAGTGTATGTAAGTGTGTATAAGTGCGTGTGAGTACAGTTTAAGTGGGTGTAAGTTTGTGTAAGTGCGTGTAACTGCGTGTAAGTGCGTGTAAGTGTATGTAAGTGTGTATAAGTGCGTGTGAGTACAGTTTAAGTGGGTGTAAGTTTGTGTAAGTGCGTGTAAGTGTGTTTAAGTGCATGTAAGTGAGTGTAAGTGTGTATAAGTGTGTGTAAGTGGGTGTAAGTACGTGTAAGTGTGTGTAAGTGCGTGTAAGTGTGTTTAAGTACGTGTAAGTGTGTGTAAGTGCGTGTAACTACCTATTAGTGCGTGTAAGTACATGTAAATGTGTGCAAGTATGTGTACGTGTGTTTTTAGAACGTGTAAGTTCGTGTAAGTGCGTGTAAGTGTCTGTAAGTTTATGTAAGTATGTGTTAGTTCGTATAAGTGTGTGTAAGTGCGTGTCAGTGTGTGTAAGTGTGTGTTAGTGTGTGTAAGTGTATGTTAGTATGTGTAAGTGTGTACAAGTGCGTGTAAGTGCGTGTAAGTGCATGTGACTTCATGTAAGTATGTGTAAGTGTGTGTAAGTGTGTGTAAGTGTGTGTAAGTGCGTGTAAGTATGTGTAAGTGCATGTAAGTGCGTGTAAGTGTGTGTAAGTGCGTGTAAGTACATGTAAGTGCATGGAAGTACATAAAAGTGCGTGTAAGTGTGTATAAGTGTGTGTACGTGTGTGTAAGTGTGTGTAAGTGCGTGTAAGTACGTGTTAGTGCATGTGAGTGCATGTAAGAGCGTGTAAGTGCATGTATGTGTGTGTTATTGTGGTTTAAGTTCGTATAAGTGAGTGTAAGTGCGTGTAAGTATGTGTACGTTTGTGTAAGTGCGTGTAAGTGTGTGTAAGTGCCAAAAGTGTGTATAAGTGCGTGTAAGTGCGTGTAAGCGTGTGTAAGTGCGTGTAAGTGCAGTTTAAGTTCGTGTAAGTGTGTGTAAGTGTGTGTAAGTATGTGTAAGTGCGTGTAAATGCGTGTAAGTGCGTGTAAGTATGTGTAAGTGCGTGTACGTTTGTGTAAGTGTGTGTAAGTGCGTGTAAGTGCGTGTAAGTGCGTGTAAGTACGTGTAAGTATGTGTAAGTGCAAGTAAGTGCGTGTAAGTACGTTTAAGTACGTATAAGTATGTGTACGTTTGTGTACGTGCGTATAAGTGCGTGTAAGTGCGTGTAAGTGCGTGTAAGTGTGTGTAAGTACGTGTAAGTATGGTTCACATTTGCGTAAGTGCGTGTAAGTGCATGTAACTGCATGTAAGTACATGTAAGTGCGTATAAGTGCATGTAAGTACGTGTAAGTACGTGTGAGTGTAGTTTTAGTGGGTGTAATTTTGTGTAAGTTCGTGTAAGTGCGTGTAAGTTCATGTAAGTGTATGAACGTGCGTATAAGTGCGTATAAGTGCGTGTAAGTGCGTGTAAGTGTGTGTAAGTGCGTGTAAGTACGTGTAAGTGCGTATAAGTGTGTGTAAGTACGTGTAAGTGTGTGTAAGTACGTATAAGTACCTGCTAGTGTGTGAAAGTGTGTGTAAGTATGTACAAGTGCGTGTAAGTGTAGTTTAAGTGCGTGTAAGTGCGTATAAGTGTGTGTAAGTACGTGTAAGTGTGTGTAAGTACGTATAAGTACCTGCTAGTGTGTGAAAGTGTGTGTAAGTATGTACAAGTGCGTGTAAGTGTAGTTTAAGTGCGTGTAAGTACGTGTAAGTACGTGTAAGTGCGTGTAAGTACATGTAACTGTGTATAAGTGCGTGTAAGTGCGTGTAAGTACGTGTAAGTGCGTGTAAGTGCATATAAGTACGTGAAAGTGTGTGTAAGTGCGTGTAAGTGCCTGTTAGTGCATATAAGTGCGTGTAAGTGCGTGCAAGTACGTGTAAGTGTGGTTTAAGTGCGTGTAAGTATGTGTAAGTGAGTGTAAGTGCATATAAGTTTCTGTAAGTGCGTGTAAGTGTGTGTAAGTGTGTATAAATGCGTGTAAGCGTGTGTTATTACGCGTAAGTGTGTGTTAGTGCGTGTAAGTGTATGCAAAAGCATGTAAATACGTGTAAGTGCGTGTAAGTGCATGTAAGTGCGTGTAAGTGCATGTAAGTGCATGTAAGTGTATGTAAGTGTATGTAAGTGCGTGTAAGTGTGAGTAAGGAAGTAGACGTACGTGTAAGTACATGTAAGTGCGTGTAAGTGTGTGTAACTGCGTGTACGTGCGTGTAAGTATATGTAAGTGCATGTAAGTGCGTGTAAGTACGTGTAAGTGCGTGTGACTGCGTGTAAGTATCTGTAAGTGCGTGTATGTACGTGTAAGTATATGTAAGTGCGTGTAAGTACGTGTAAGTCCGTGTAAGTGCGTGTAAGTACGTGTAAGTCTGTGTAAGTGCGTGTAAGTGCGTGTAAGTGTATGTAAGTGCGTGTTAGTGCGTGCTAGTGCGTGTGAGTGCGTATAAGAGTGTATAAGTGCATGTAAGTGCGTGTTAGTGTGCTTTAAGTACATGCAAGTGAGTGTAAGTGCGTATAAGCATGTGTAAGTTCGTATAAGTGCATTTAAGTGCGTGTAAGTGCTAAAAGTGCATGTAAGTGCGTGTAAGTGCGTGTAAGTACGTATAAGTGCATGTAAGTGCAGTTTAAGTTCGTATAAGTACGTGTAAGTACGTGTTAGTATGTGAAAGTCCGTATACGTGCGTGTAAGTGCGTGTAAGTATGTGTAAGTGCGTATTCGTGCGTGTAAGTTTGTATAAGTGTGTAAGTGCGTGTAAGTGTGTGTAAGTACGTGTAAGTATGTGTAAGTTCAAGTAAGTACGTGTCAGTACGTATAAGTGCATGTAAGCATGTGCAAGTGAGTGTTAGTGTGTGTGAGTGCGTGTAAGGGGGTGTAAGTACATGTAAGTGCAAGTAAGTACGTGTTAGTACGTGTAAGTGCGTGTAAGTGCGTGTAAGTGCGTATAAGTATGTGTAAGTTCGTGTAAGTGCGTGTAGGTACGTGTAAGTGCGTGTAAGTACGTGTAAGTGTGGGTAAGTGCGTGTAAGTGCCTGTAAGTGCGTGTAAGTGCGTGTGAGTGCAGTTTAGGTGGGTGTAATTTTGTGTAAGTTCGTGTAAGTGTGTGTAAGTGCGTATAAGTACGTGTAAGTGCTTGTAAGTGCGTATAAGTGCGTGTAAGTGTGTGTAAGTGCGTGTAAGTGCGTGTAAATGCGTGTAAGTGTGTATAAGTGCGTGTAAGTGCGTGTAAATACATGTAAGTGCGTGTTAGTGTGTGTAAGTGCGTGAAAATGCATGCAAGTACGTGTAAGTACGTGTAAGTTTGTATAAGTGCGTGTAAATGCGTGCAAGTGCGTGTAAGTGCATGTAAGTGCGTTTAAGTGCATGTAAGTATGTGTAAGTGTGTGTAAGGTCGTATAAGAGCGTGTGAGAGCGTGTAACTATGTGTAAGTGCGTGTAAGTGCATGTAAGTATGTGTAAGTACGTGTAAGTACGTGTAAGTACGTGTAAGCACGTGTACGTTTGTGTAAGTGTGTGTAAGTGTGTGTAAGTGCGTGTTAGTGTGTGTAAGTGCGTGAAAATGCGTGCAAGTACGTGTAAGTACGTGTAAGTTTGTATAAGTGCGTGTAAATGCGTGCAAGTGCGTGTAAGTGCATGTAAGTGCGTTTAAGTGCATGTAAGTATGTGTAAGTGTGTGTAAGGTCGTATAAGAGCATGTGAGAGCGTGTAACTATGTGTAAGTGCGTGTACGTGCATGTAAGTATGTGTAAGTACGTGTAAGTACGTGTAAGTTCGTGTAAGCACGTGTACGTTTGTGTAAGTGTGTGTAAGCGTGTGTAAGTGCATGTAAGTACGTGTAAGTGCGTGTAAGTGCATGTAAGTGTAAGAAAGTGTGTGTAAGTATGTGTAAGTACGTGTAAGTACATATAACTCTGTGTACATACGTGTAAGTGCGTGTAAGTGCATGTAAGTGCGTGAAAGTACGTGTAAGTTCGTGTAAGTGCGTGTAAGTTCTTGTAAGTGTGTGTAAGTGCGTGGAAGTGCGTGTAAGTATGTGTAAGTGCGTGTAAGTGCATGTAAGTGTATGAAAGTACGTGTAAGTTCGTGTAAGTGCGTGTAAGTTCCTGTAAGTGTGTGTAATTGCTTGTAAGTGCGTGTAAGTATGTGTAAGTACGTGTAAGTGCGTGTAAGTGCGTGTAAGTACGGATAAGTACGTGTAAGTGCGAGTATGTGCGTGTAAGTGCGTGTAAGTGCCTATAAGCACGTGTACGTGCGTGTAAGTGTGTGTAAGTACGTGTAAGTGCGTATAAGTGCGTGTAAGTGCGTGTAAGTACGTGTAAGTGCGTGTAAGTACGTGTAAGTGGGTGTAAGTGCGTGTAAGTACGTGTACGTGTGTATTAGTGGGTGTAAGTACGTGTAAGTTTGTGTAAGCGAATGTAAGTTCGTGTAAGTACATGTAAGTGCGTATAAGTATGTGTAAGTGCGTGTAAGTGCGTGTAAGTGCGTGTAAGTACGTGCGTGTGCGTATAAGTACGTGTAAGTGCGTGTAAGTACGTGTAAGTTTGTGTAAGCGAATGTAAGTTCGTGTAAGTACATGTAAGTGCGTATAAGTATGTGTAAGTGCGTGTAAGTGCGTGTAAGTGCGTGTAAGTGTGTGTACGTGCGTATAAGTACGTGTAAGTGCGTGTAAGTGTGTGTAAAAGTGTGTAAGTGCGTATAAGTGCGTGTGAATACATGTAAGTTTGTGTAAGTGAATATAAGTTTGTGTAAGTGTGAGTAAGTACATGTAAGTGCGTGTAAGTGCGTGTAAGTACGTGGTAAGTATGTGTACGTGCATGTAAGTGTGTGTAAGTGTGTGTAAGTGTGTGTATGTGCATGTAAGTGAGTGTAAGTGCATGTAAGTACGTGTTAGTACGTGTGAGTGCGTGTAAGAGCGTGTAAGTGCATGTAAGTGCGTATAAGTGCGGTTTAAGTTCGTGTAAGTGAGTGTTAGTGTGTGTTAGTACGTGTACGTTCGTGTAAGTACGTGTAAGTGTGTGTAAGTGCTAAAAGTGTGTTGAAGTGTGTGTAAGTGCGTGTAAGTGTGTGGAAGTGCAGTTTAAGTTTGTGTAAGTGCGTGTAAGTGCGTGTAAGTGCGTGTAAGTATGTGTAAGTGTGTGTAAGTGTGAGTAAGTGCGTGTAAGTATGTGTAAGCTATGCTGACCACCCTACTAAGTGATCGACGATAGAGGTTGACGATGGATATCTATCTCTTGGAGCAAGTGATCGACGATCGACGATCGACGAGGACAAAAGTGCTCAAAATGGGCTAAAACTCGACAGTCTCCTACTTACATCCATGGCATATCCACTCCAACACTAAATCCTCACTTTTATGCATCTTATGAATAAGGGTCATCAAACTCTTATCCACGCATGTAGCATAGGTAGAGTGTCCGCATTGCGGACCCGGGTTCATTAGCTAAGTTGTCTGGGTGTGTCCCCAGCCCAACCATATGGTAGGCCGGGAAAAAAAAGGCGCTGAGGCAGTCCTGATCACGACCGAGGGACAAAACAAAATTGAAACTCGTGGTAGCTGCCTCCGGATATGGCGCACGACTGCCTGCGCGTCAGTTCAAACGCGCAGGCAGTCCTCCTTGCCTATCTGGAGGCAGGAGCCACCTGCACCTCTTGACGCGCAGGCCACACCGCCTGCGCGTCAAGGGGTGCCTGTTTCCGTTCTCAGGCCGCCAACCGCCTTATCATCCGCAAAATAAATCCCCCATCCCCTCCAACCACCGGATTGCATCGCAAACTGACAGTTTTGGGAGGGGGGGGTGATTGCGTTCAGAGAGCATGGGTCCCACCCCTCTCGCCAGCTCCTTCGGAACCCACCGCGTCGTCGTTTGCGTTCAATGGACGTTGGCATGGACCCCCCTCCCCACCCCCCTCCACCACACTTCGCCGCGCCGCGACTAAGTGTCGCGGGAGGGGGGGGGGATCGCCGCCGACGTCAACGTCGACGCGGTCGACGACTGAAGATCGTCAACCACCTCCAGGTGGTCGATGATCGAGGTCAGCATAGTGTGTAAGTACGTGTTAGTGCGTGTAACTTCGTGTAAGTGTGTGTAAGTGCATGTAAGTGCGTGTAAGTACTTTTTAGTACGTGTAAGTACGTATAAGTGCAAGTAAGTGCATGTAAGTATGTGTAAGTGCGTGTAAGTATGTGTAAGTTTGTATAAGCACGTGTAACTGCGTGTAAGTGCGTGTAAGTGTGTGTAAGTGTGTGTAAGTGTGTGTAAGTGTAGTTCAAGTTTGTGTAGGTGCGTGTAAGTGCATGTAACTGCGTGTAAGTACGTGTAAGTGCATGTAAGTGCGTGTAAGTGCGTGGAAGTGCATGTGAGTGAAGTTTAAGTGGGTGTTATTTCGTGTACATTCGTGTAAGTGCATATAAGTGTGTATAAGTGCGTGTAAGTGCGTGTAAGTGTGTGTAAGTACGTGAAACTGCGTATACGTATGTGTAAGTGCGTGTAAGTGAGTATAAGTGCGTGTAAGTGCGTATAAGTGCGTGTAAGTGCGTGTAAGTGTGTGTAAGTGCATGTAAGTGCATGTAATTACGTGTAAGTGCGTGTAAGTGCGTATAAGTGCGTGTAAGTGCGTGTAAGTGTGTGTAAGTGCATGTAAGTGCATGTAATTACGTGTAAGTGCGTAGACGTGCGTGTAAGTGCATGTGAGTACAATTTAAGTGGGTGTAATTTTGTGTAAGTTCGTGTAAGTACGTGTAAGTACGTGTTAGTGCGTGTAAGTGCGTATAAGTGTGCGTAAGTGTATGTAAGTACGTGTAAGTGCGTGTAAGTACGTGTAAGTTCCTGTTAGTGCGTATAAGTGCGTGTAAGTGCATGCAAGTACGTGTAAGTGTGATTTAAGTGCGTGTAAGTTCGTGTAAGTTCGTATAAGTGCGTGTAAGTTTGTGTAAGTGCGTGTAAGTGTGTGTAAGTACGTGTAAGTGTGTGTAAGTGTGTGTAAGTGCGTGTAAGTGTGTGTTAGTGCGTGTAAGTATGTGTTAGTGCGTGTAAGTATGTGCCAAAGTGTGTAAGTGCGTGTAAGTACGTGTAAGTGCATGTAAGTACGTGTAAGTGCATGTAAGTGCGTGTAAGTGTGTGTCAGTGTATGTAAGTACGTATAAGTGCGTGTAAGTGCGTGTAAGTGCGTATAAGTGCGTGTAAGTGCGTGTAAGTGCGTATAAGTGTGTGTAAGCACGTGTAAGTGCATGAAAGTACGTGTAAGTACGTGTAAGTACGTGTAAGTATGTGTAAGCACGTGTGACTGCGTGTAAGTATGTGTAAGTACGTGTAAGTGAGTGTAAGTGTGTGTAAGTGCGTATAAGAGCATGTAAGTGCGTGTAAGTACGTGTAAGTGCATGTAAGTGCGTGTAAGTGCGTATAAGTGCATGTAAGTGCGTGTAAGTGCGTATAAGTGCATGTAAGTGCGTGTAAGTGCGTATAAGTGCATGTAAGTGCGTGTAAGTGCGTATAAGTGCATGTAAGTGCGTGTAAGTGCGTATAAGTGCATGTAAGTGCGTGTAAGTGCGTATAAGTGCATGTAAGTGCGTGTAAGTGCGTATAAGTGCATGTAAGTGCGTGTAAGTGCGTATAAGTGCATGTAAGTGCGTGTAAGTGCGTATAAGTGCATGTAAGTGCGTGTAAGTGCGTATAAGTGCATGTAAGTGCGTGTAAGTGCGTATAAGTGCATGTAAGTGCGTGTAAGTGCGTATAAGTGCATGTAAGTGCGTGTAAGTGTGTGTAAGTGCGTATAAGAGCATGTAAGTGCGTGTAAGTACCTGTAAGTACATGTAAGTGCGTGTAAGTGCGTGTAAGTGTGTATAAGTGCGGGTAAGTGCGTGTGAGTGTAGTTTAAGTGGGTGTAATTTCATGTATGTTTGTGTAAGTGCGTGTAAGTACGTGTAAGTACGTGTAAGTGCGTGTAAGTGCGTGTAAGTGTGTGTAAGTACGTGTAAGTGCGTGTAAGTACGTGTAAGTGTGTGTAAGTGTGTGTAAATGCGTGTAAGTGCGTGTAAGTACGTATAAGTGTGTGTAAGTGCATGTAACTGCGTGTAAGTGCGTGTAAGTGTGTGTAAGTACGTATAAGTGTGTGTAAGTGCATGTAAGTGTGTGTTAGTGCGTATAAGTGCGTGTAAGTGCGTACAAGTGTGTGTAAGTGTGGTTTAAGTGTGTGTAAGTTCATGTAAGTGCGTGTAAGTTCGTGTAAATGCGTGTAAGTTTGTGTAAGTACGTGTAACTGTGTGTAAGTACATGTAAGTGTGTGTAAGTATGTGTAAGTGTGTGTAAGTGTGTGTTAGTGCGTGTACGTATGTGTTAGTACGTGTAAGTGTGTGCCAAAGCGTGTAAGTGCGTGTAAGTGCGTATAAGTGCATGTAAGTGCGTGTAAGTGCATGTAAGTGCGTGTAAGTGCGTAGAAGTGCGTGTAAGTATGTGTAAGTGCGTGTAAGTACGTGTAAGTGCGTATAAGTCCGTGTAAGTGCGTGTAAGTGCGTATAAGTGCATGTAAGTGCGTGTAAGTGCGTGTAAGTAGGTGTAAGTATGTGTAAGTACGTATGACTGTGTGTAAGTATGTGTAAGTGCGTGTAAGTGAGTGTAAGTGCATGTAAGTGCGTATAAGTGCGTGTAAGTGTGTATAAGTACGTGTAATTACATGTAAGTGCGTGTAAGTACGTGTAAGTGCGTATAAGTGCGTGTAAGTACGTTTGAGTGTAGTTTAAGTGGGTGTAATTTTGTGTAAGTTTGTATAAGTGCGTGTAAGTGCGTGTAAGTGCCTGTTAGCGCGTATAAGTGCGTGTAAGTGCGTGCAAGTGTGTATAGGTGTGGTTTAAGTGCGTGAAAATTCGTGTAAGTGTGTGTACGTTCGTGTAAGTATGTGTAAGTTCGTGTACGTGTGTATTATTGCGTGTAAGTATGTGCCAAAGCGTGTAAGTACGTGTAAGTGTGTGTAAGTGCATTTAAGTACTTGTAGCTGCCTGTAAGTGCGTGTAAGTGTGTGTAAGTACGTGTAAGTGCGTGTAAGTGTGTGTAAGTACGTGTAAGTGCATACAAGCGTGTGTAGGTACGTGTAAGTGCATGTAAGTACGTGTAACTGTGAGTAAGTGCGTGTAAGTACGTGTAAGTGTGTGTAAGTACGTGTGACTGTGTGTAAGTATGTGTAAGTGCGTGTTAGTGAGTGTAAGTGCATGTAAGTACGCATAAGTGCGTGTAAGTGCGTGTAAGTGCGTGTAAGTGCATGAAAGTACATATAATTGTATGTAAGTGCATGTAAGTACGTGTACGTGCGTAGAAGTGCGTGTAAGCGCATGTAAGTGCATGTAAGTGTGTGTAAGTGCGTGTAAGTGCGTATTAGTACGTGTGAGTGCGTGTAAGAGCGTGTAAGTGTATGTAAGTGGGTGTTAGTGCGGTTTAAGTTTGTGTAAGTGAGTGTAAGTACGTGTAAGTACGTGTAAGTTCAAGTAAGTATGTGTAAGTGCGTGAAAGTGCTAAAAGTGTGTGTAAGTGCGTATAAGTGCGTGTAAGTGCGTGTAAGTGTGTATAAGTGCGGTTTAAGTTCGTGTAAGTGCGTGTAAGTGCGTGTACTTGTGTGTAAGTGCGTGTAAGTATGTGAAAGTACGTGTAAGTGAATGTAAGTGCGTGTAAGTATGTATAAGTGCGTATAAGTACGTGTAAGTTCATGTAAGTGTGTGTAAGTACATGTAAGTGCGTATAAGTATGTGTAAGTACGTGTAAGTGCAAGTAAGTGCGTGTAAGTGCGTGTAAGTGTGTGTAAGTGCGGTTTAAGTTCGTGTAAGTGCGTGTAAGTGCGTGTACTTGTGTGTAAGTGCGTGTAAGTATGTGAAAGTGCGTGTAAGTGCATGTAAGTGCGTGTAAGTATGTGTATGTGCGTATAAGTGCGTGTAAGTTCATGTAAGTGTGTGTAAATACATGTAAGTGCGTATAAGTATGTGTAAGTACGTGTAAGTGCAAGTAAGTGCGTGTAAGTACGTGTAAGTGCATGTAAGCACGTGTAAATGCGTGTAAGTGCGTGTAAGTGCGTGTAAGTGCGTGTAAGGGGGTGTAGATACGTGTAAGTGCAAGTAAGTGTGTGTTAGTACGTGTAAGTGCGTATAAGTGCGTGTAAGTGCGTGTAAGTGCGTGTAAGTGCGTGTAAGTGCGTGTAAGTGCGTGTAAGTGCGTGTAACTTTGTGTAAGTACATGTAAGTGCGTGTAAGTGCCTGTAAGTGCGTTTAAGTGCGTGTGAGTGCAGTGTAAGTGGGTGTAAGTGCATATAAGTGTGTGTAAGTATATATAAGTACGTGTTAGTGCATGTAAGTACGTGTAAGTGTGTAAGTGTGTATTAGTGCGTGTAAGTACGTGTAAGTGTGTGTAAGTGCGTGTTAGTGCGTGTAAGTGCATGTAAGTGCATGCAAGTGCGTGTAAGTGTGGTTTAAATGCGTGTAAGTTCGTGTAAGTGCGTATAAGTGCGTGTAAGTGCATGTAAGTGCATGCAAGTGCGTGTAAGTGTGGTTTAAATGCGTGTAAGTTCGTGTAAGTGCGTATAAGTGTGTGTAAGTTTGTGTAAGTTTGTGTAAGTATGTTTAAGTGTGCGTAAGTGCATATAAGTGCGTTTAAGTGTGTGTTAGTGCGTGTAAGTGTGTATTAGTGCGTATAAGTGTGTGCAAAAGCGTGTAAGTGCGTGTAAGTGTGTGTAAGTGAATGTAAGTGCGTATAAGTGCATGTAAGTGCCTGTAAGTGCATGTAAGTGCGTGTAAGTGCATGTAAATACATATGAGTACGTTTAAGTGCATGTAAGTGTGTCTAAGTACGTGTAAGTGCGTGTGAGTACGTGTTAGTATGTGTAAGTGCGTGTTAGTGTATGTAAGTGCGTATAAGTGTGTGTCGGTGCATGTAAGTGTGTGTTAGTGCTTGTAAGTGTATGTAAGTATGTGTAAGTGTGTGTAAGTACGTGTAAGAGCATGTGAGTGCATGTAAGTTTGTGTAAGTGCATGTAAGTGTGTATAACTGCGTATACGTGCGTGTAAGTGCGTGTAAGTACGTGTAAGTGGGTGTAAGTACGTATAAGTGTGTGTACGTGCGTGTAAGTGCGTGTAACTGGGTGTAAGTATGTGTAAGTACGTGTAAGTACGTGTAAGTGCAAGTAAGTGCGTGTAAGTGCGTGTAAGTGCGTGTAAAAGCGTGTAAGCACGTGTAAGCACGTGTAAGTACGTGTAAGTGCCTGAAAGTGCTATCAGTGCATGTAAGTGCGTGTAGTGCGTGTAAGTGCGTGTAAGTGCGTGTAAGTGCGTGTAAGGACGTGTAAGTTTGTGTAAGTGCGTGTAAGTGTGTGTAAGTGAGTGTAAGTATCTGTAAGTGCGTGTAAGTACGTGTAAGTACGTGTAAGTTCGTGTAAGTGAATGTAAGTTTGTGTAAGTGTATGTAAGTGTGTTTAAGTGCATGTAAGTACGTGTAAGTGCGTGTAAGTATGTATAAGTGCGTGTAAGTGTGTATACGTGCGTGTAAGTGTGTGTAAGTACATGTAAGTGCGTGTAAGTGTGTGTAAGTACGTGTAAGTGCGTGTTAGTGCGTGTAAGTGCATGTAAGAGCATGTAAGTGCATGTAAGTACGTGTAAGTGCGGTTTAAGTTCGTGTAAGTGAGTGTAAGTGCGTGTAAGTACGTGTAAGTTCGTATAAGTGCGTGTACGTACGTGTAAGTGTGTGTAAGTGCGTGTAAGTGCGTGTAAGTGCGTGTAAGTATGTGTAAGTGTGTGTTAGTGCAGTTTGAGTTCATGTAAGTGGATGTAAGTGCGTGTAAGTACGTGTAAGTATGTGTAAGTGCGTGCAAGTGCGTGTAAGTACGTTTAAGTATGTGTAAGTGCGTGTAAGTGTGTGTAAGTTTGTGTAAGTGCATATAAGTGCATGTAAGTGCGTGTACGTACGTGTAAGTACGTGTAAGTGCGTGTAAGTACGTTTAAGTATGTGTAAGTGCGTGTAAGTGTGTGTAAGTTTGTGTAAGTGCATATAAGTGCATGTAAGTGCGTGTACGTACGTGTAAGTACGTGTAAGTACGTGCGAGTGCAAGTAAGTGCGTGTAAGTACGTATAAGTGCATGTAAGCATGTGTAAGTGCGTGTAAGTTTGTGTAAGTGCATATAAGTGCATGTAAGTGCGTGTACGTACGTGTAAGTACGTGTAAGTACGTGCGAGTGCAAGTAAGTGCGTGTAAGTACGTATAAGTGCATGTAAGCATGTGTAAGTGCGTGTAAGTTTGTGGAACTGCGTGAAAGTGCGTATAAGTGCGTCTAAGCGCGTGTAAGTGCGTGTAAGTGCAGTTTAAGTGGATGTAATTTTGTGTAAGTTCGTGTAAGTGCGTGTAAGTGTGTATAAGTGTGTGTAAGTGAGTGTAAGTGCGACTAAGTACATGTAAGTGTGTGTAAGTGCATGTAAGTGCGCGTAAGTGCGTATAAGTGTGTGCAAGTACGTGTAAGTGCGTGTTAGTATGTGTATGTGTGTGTAAGTGCATGTAAGTACGTGTTAGTGCATGTAAGTGCGTGTAAGTGTGGTTTAAGTGCGTGTAAGTTTGTGTAAGTGCGTGTAAGTGCGTACAAGTGTGTGTAAGTGCATGTAAGTGTGCATAAGTGCGTACAAGTGTGTGTAAATGCGTGTAAGTGCGTGTAAGTGCTTGTTACTGCGTCTAAGTGAGTGAAGAAGCGTGTAAGTACGTGTAAGTGCGTGTAAGTACGTGTAAGTGTGTGTAAGTGTGTGTGAATGCGTGTAAGTGCGTGTAAGTGCATGTGAGTGCGTGTGAGTGTATGTAAGTACGAATAAGTACGTGTAAGGTGGTATAAGAGTGTGTAAGAGTGTGGAAGTATGTGTAAGTGTGTGTAAGTGCGTGTAAGTGCATATAAGTGCATGTAAGTGTGTGTAAGTTCATGTAAGTCCACGTAAGTGCGTGTAACTATGTGTAAGTACGTGTAAGTGCGTGTAAGTGCGTGTCAGTGCATGTAAGTGCGTTTAAATGCATGTAAGTGCGTGTAAGTGCGTGTAAGTGCGTGTAAGTGTGTATAAGTATGTGTAAGTGTGTGTAAGTCTGTGTAAGTGCGTATAAGTGAGTGTAAGTGCATGTACGTACGTGTAAGTGTAAGAAAGTGCGTGTAAGTATGTGCAAGTGTGTGAAAGTGTGTGTAAGTGCGTGTAACAGTGTGTACGTTTGTGTAAGTGCGTGTAAGTCCGTGTATGTGCGTGTAAGTACATGTAAGTTCGTGTAAGTGCGTGTAAGTGCGTGTAAGTGTGTGTAAGTGTATGGAAGTGCGTGTAAGGTTAAGTGCGTATAAGTACGTGTAAGTACGTGTAAGTGCGTGTAAGTGTATGTTAGTGCGTATAAGTGCGTATAAGTGCGTGTAAGTGTGTGTAAGTGCGTGTAAGTACGTGTAAGTACGTGTAAGTGCGTGTAAGTGTATGTTAGTGCGTATAAGTGCGTATAAGTGCGTGTAAGTGTGTGTAAGTGCGTGTAAGTATGTGTAAACTCGTGTAAGTGAATGCAACTTTGTGCAAGTACGTATACGTGCGTGTAAGTGCATGTAAGTGCGTGTAAGTGCGTGTAAGTGCGTGTAAGTGCGTGTAAGTGTGTGTAAGTAGGTATAAGTGTGTGTAAGTGCATGTTGCGTGGTGTAAGTGCGTGTAAGTACGTGTAAGTGCGTGTAAGTGCGTGTAAGTGCATGTAAGTGCGTGTAAGTGCGTGTAAGTGCGTGTAAGTGCGTGTAAGTGTGTGTAAGTAGGTATAAGTGTGTGTAAGTGCATGTAAGTGTGTGTAAGTGCGTGTAAGTACGTGTAAGTATGTGTAAGTGCGTGTAAGTGTGTGGTAGTACGTATAAATGCGTGTAAGAGCGTGTAAGTGCATGTATGTGCGTGTAAGCACGGTCTAAGTTCGTGTAAGTGAATGTAAGTGTATGTAAGTTTGTGTAAGTTCATGTAAGTCCGTGTGAGTACGTCTAAGTGCAGTTTAAGTTTGTGTGAGTACGTGTAAGTGTGTGTAAGTGCATGAAAGTATGTATAAGTGCGTGTAAGTGCGTGTAAGTGCGTTTAAGTATGTGTAAGTGCGTGTAAGTGCGTATAAGTTTGTGTAAGTACGTATAAGTGCGTGTAAGTGTGTGTAGTATGTGTAAGTATGTGTAAGTATGTGTAAGTGCAAGTAAGTGCGTGTAAGTACGTGTAAGTGCATGTAAGCACGTGTAAGTGCGTGTAAGTTCGTGTAAGTGCGTGTAAGTACGTGTAAGTGTGTGTAAGTGCATGTATGTGTGTCTAAGTGCGTGTAAGTGCGTGTAAGGGCAGTTTAAGTGGGTGTTATTTTGTGTACGTTTGTGTAAGCACGTATAAGTGTGTGTAAGTGCATGTAAGTGAGTGTAAGTGCGATTAAGTGCGTGTAAGTACGAGTAAGTGTGTGTAAGTGTGTGTAAGTGCGTGTAAGTGCGTGTAAGTGCGTGTAAATATGTATAAGTACGTGTAAATACGTGCAAGTGCATATCAGTGCGTTTAAGTACGTATAAGTGCGTGTAAGTGCATGTAAGTGTGTGTAAGTGCCTGTAAGTGCGTATAAGTGCGTGTAAGTGCGTGTAAGTGCGTGTAAGTATGTGTAAGTTTGTGTAAGTTTGTGTGAGTGAATGTAAGCTCGTGTAAGTGGGTGTAAGTGTGTGTAATTGCGTGTAAGTGTGTGTAAGTGCGTGTAAGTGGGTGGAAGTTCATGTAAGTACGTGTAAGTACGAGTATGGGTGTAAGTGTGTGTAAGTGCGTGTAAGTGTGTGTAAGTACGTGTTAGTTTGTGTAAGTGAATGTAAGTTCCTGTAAGTGCGTATAAGTGTGTGTAAGTGCGTATAAGTGCATGTAAGTACGTGTAAGTGCGTGTAAGTGTGTGTAAGTCTGTGTAAGTGTGTGTAAGTGCGTGTAAGTGCATGTAAGCACATGCAAGTGTGTGTAAGTACATGTAGGTATGTGTATACGTGTAAGTGCGTGTAAGTACGTGTTAGTGTGTATGAGTGTGTGTAAGAGCGTGTAAGTGCATGTAAGTGTGTGTAAGTACAGTTTAAGTTCGTGTAAGTGTAGGTAAGTGTGTGTAAGTGCGTGTAAGTATGTGTGAGTGCATATACGTGCGTGTAAGTGCAGTTTAAGTGGATGTAACTTTGTGTAATTTTGTGTAAGTGCGTGTAAGTGCGTGTAAGTGCATGTAAGTGCGTGTACGTGCGTGTAAGTGCGTGTAAGTACGTGTAAGTATATGTAAGTGCGTATAAGTGCGTGTGAGTGTGTACAAGTGCGTGTAAGAGTGTATTTTAGTGCATATAAGTATGTATAAGTGCGTGTAAGTGCGTGTAAGTGCGTATAAGTATGTGTAAGTGCGTGTGGGTGTGTCTAGGTGTGTGTAAGTACGTATATGTACATGTAAGTGCGTGTAAGTGTGTATAAGTATGTATACATGCGTCTAAGTGCGTGTAAGTGCGTGTAAGTATGTGTAAGTATGTGTAAGTGCGTGTAAGTGCGTATAAGTGTGTGTAAGTATGTGTAAGTGCATCTAAGTGCGTGTTAGTGCATGTAAGTGCGTGTAAAATGCGGTTTAAGTTCGTGTAAGTGAGTGTAAATGCGTGTAAGTACGTGTAAGGTCGTGTAAGTGTGTGTAAGTGTGTGTAAGTGCTAAAAGTGCGTGTAAGTACGTATAAGTGCGTGTAAGTGCGTGTAAGTGCGTGTAAGT
>SZWC01001759.1:178480-191607 GCA_023375785.1 Penium margaritaceum | reverse complement strand
GTGTAAGTGCGTGTAAGTGCGTGTAAGTGCGTGTAAGTGCGAGTATGGGTGTAAGTGTGTGTAATTGCGTGTAAGTGCGTGTAAGTACGTGTTAGTTTGTGTAAGTGAATGTAAGTTCTTGTAAGTCCGTGTCAGTGTGTGCAAGTGCGTATAAGTGCGTGTAAGTACGTGTAAGTGCGTGTAAGTTTGTGTAAGTGTGTATAAGTGCGTGTAAGTGCGTGTAAGTGCATGTACGTACGTGTAAGTGTATGTAAGTGCATGTAAGTATGTGTAAATATGTGTAAGTGCGTGTAAGTACGTGTTAGTGCATGTGAGTGCATGTAAGAGCGTGTAATTGCATGTAAGTGTGAGTAAGTGCAGTTTAAATTTGTGTAAGTGTGTGTAAGTGCGTATACGTGCAGTTGAAGTTTGTGTAAGTATAGGTAAGTGCGTGTAAGTGCGTATAAGTATGTGTAAGTGCGTGTAAGTGCGCATAAGTGCGTGTAAGTACACTTTAAGTGGGTGTAATCTTGTGTAAGTTTGTGTAAGTGCGTGTAAGTGCGTATAAGTACGTGTAAGTGCGTGTAAGTGTGTGTAAGTGTGTGTAAGTATGTGTAAGTGCGTGTAAGTGCGTGTTAGTGCGTATAAGTACGTGTAAGTGTGTACAAGTATGTATAAGAGTGTGTTTTAGTGCATGTAAGTGTGTGTAAGTACGTATAAGTACGTGTAAGTGCGTGTAAGTGCGTGTAAGTTCGTGTAGGTGTGTGTAGGTGCGTGTAAGTGTATAAAAGTACGTGTAAGTGCATGTAAGTACGTATACATGCATCTAAGTGTGTGTAAGTGCGTGTAAGTGCGTGTAAGTACGTGTAAGTGCGTGTAAGTGCGTATAAGTGCGTTTAAGTATGTGTAAGTGCGTCTAAGTACGTGTTAGTGCGCGTGAGTGTGTGTAAGAGCATGTAAGTGCATGTAAGTGCGTGTACGTTTGTATAAGTGTGTGTAAGTGCATGTAAGTGCATGTAAATACGTGCAAGTACATGAAATTATGTGTTAGTGCAAGTAAGTGCGTGTAAGTACGTGTAAGTACGTGTAAGTTCATGTAGGTGCGTGTAAGTGCGTGTAAGTGCGTGTAAGTATGTATAAGTGTGTAAGTGCGTATAAGTGCGGTTTAAGTTTGTCTAAGTGCGTGTAAGTACGTGTAAGTTCATGTAGGTGCGTGTAAGTGCGTGTAAGTGCGTGTAAGTATGTATAAGTGTGTAAGTGCGTATAAGTGCGGTTTAAGTTTGTCTAAGTGCGTGTAAGTGCATGTAACTGCATATAAGTGCGTATAACTGCGTGTAAATGTGTGTAAGTGCGTGTAAGTGCGTGTGAGTGTAGTTAAGTGGATGTAATTTAGTGTAAATTTGTGTAAGTGTGTGTAAGTGTGTATAAGTGTATGTAAGTGTGTGTAAGTGCGTGGAAGTGCGTGTAAGTGCGTGTAAGTGCATGTAAGTGCGTGTAAGTGCGTGTAAGTGTATGTAAGTGCGTGTAAGTGCGTGTAAGTACATGTAAGTACGTGTTAGTGCATATAAGTGAATACAAGTGCGTGCAAGTGCGTGTAAGTGGGGTTTAAGTGCGTGTAATTTTGTGTAAGTGCGTGTAAGTGCATGTAAGTTTATGTAAGTGCGAGTAAGTACGTACAAGTGCGTGTAAGTGCGTATCAGTGCGTGTAAGTACGTGTAAGTGCGTGTAAGTGTGTGTAAGTACGTGTAAGTACGGTTTACGTTCATGTAAGTATGTGTAAGTGCATGTAAGTGCGTGTAAGTGTGTGTAAGTGTATGTAAGTGTGGTTTAAGTGCGTGTAATTTCGTGTAAGTTCGTGTAAGTGCATGTAAGTGCGTGTAAGTGTGTGTAAGTGCGTGTAAGTGCGTGTAAGTACGTATAAGTACGTGTAAGTGTGTGTAAGAACGTGTAAGTGTGTGTAAGTACGTGTAAGTGCGTGTAGGTGCGTGTAATTTTGTGTAAGTGCATGGAAGTATGTGTTAGTAAGTGTAAGTGCGTGTATGTGCGTGTAAGTACGTGTAAGTGCGTGTAAGTGTGTGTAAGTGGGTGTAAGTGCGTCTAAGTACGTGTACGTTCGTGCAAGTGCGTGTAAGTGTGTGAGAGTTCGTGTAAGTGCGTGTAAGTGCGTGTAAGTACATGTAAGTGCGTGTAAGTGCGTGTAAGTTTGTGTAAATGCGTGTAAGTGTGTATAAGTGCGTCGAAGTACGTGTAAGTGTGTATACGTACGTGTAAGTGTGTGTAAGTGCGTGTAAGTGCGTGTGACTGCGTGTAAGTATGTGTAAGTGTGTGTAAGTGTGTGTAAGTTCGTGTAAGTATGTGTAAGTGCATGTAAGTACGTGTAAGTGTGTGTAAGTTCGTGTAAGTATGTGTAAGTGCATGTAAGTACGTGTAAGTGCGTGTAAGTGCGTGTAAGTACATGTAAGTGCATGTAAGTACATAAAAGTGCGTGTAAGTGTGTTTAAGTGTGTGTACGTGTGTGTAGCTGTGTGTAAGTGTGTGTAAGTGTGTGTTAGTGCATATGAGTGCATGTAAGAGCGTGTAAGTGCATGTAAGTGCGTGTTAGTGTGGTTTAAGTTCGTGTAAGTGAGTGTAAGTGCGTGTAAGTATGTGTAAGTTCGTGTAAGTACGTGTAATTGCGTGTAAGTGCTAAAAGTGCATGTAAGTGTGTGTAACTGCGTGTAAATGTGTGTAAGTGCGTGTAAGTGCAATGTAAGTTTGTGTAAGTGCGTATAAGGGCGTGTAAGTACGTGTAAGTATGTGTAGGTATGTGTAAGTGCGTGTAAGTGCGTGTAAGTGCGTGTATGTATGTGTAAGTGCGTGTAAGTTCGTGTAAGTGTGTGTAAGTGCGTGTAAGTGCGTGTAAGTGCGTGTATGTATGTGTAAGTGCGTGTAAGTGCGTGTAAGTGCGTGTATGTATGTGTAAGTGCGTGTAAGTTCGTGTAAGTGTGTGTAAGTGCGTGTAAGTGCGTGTATGTACGTGTAAGTACGTGTAAGTATGTGCAAGTGCAAGTAAGTACGTGTAAGTACGTGTAGGTACGTATAAGTATGTATACATTTGTGTAAGTGCGTGTAAGTGCGTGTAAGTGCGTGTAAGTGTGTGTAAGTGCATGTAAGTACGGTTTACGTTTGTGGAAGTGCGTGTAAGTGCGTGTAAGTGCGTGTAAGTGCGTGTAAGTGTGTGTAAGTGCATGTAAGTACGGTTTACGTTTGTGGAAGTGCGTGTAAGTGCATGTAATTGCGTGTAAGTACATGTAAGTGCGTATATGTGCATGTAAGTACGTGTAAGTGCGTGCAAGTGCAGTTTTAGTGGGTGTTATTTTGTTTAAGTTCGAGTTCGTGCGTGCAAGTGCAGGTAAGTGTATGTAAGTACATATAAGTGCGTATAAGTGCGTGTAAGTGCGTGTAAGTGCGTGTAAGTGCGTGTAAGTCCGTATAAGTGCGTATAAGTGTGTGTAAGTGCGTGTAAGTACGTCTAAGTGTGTGTAAGTACCTGTTAGTGTGTGAAAGTGCGTGTAAGTGTGTGCAAGTGCGTGTAAGTGTGGTTTAAGTGCATGTAAGTTTGTATTAGTGCGTGTAAGTACGTGTAAGTTTGTGTAAGTGCGTGTAAGTGTGTGTAAGTGTGTGTAAGTACGTGTAAGTACGTGTAAGTGCGTGTTAGTATGTGTAAGTGTGTGTTAAGGCGTGTAAGTGTGTGTAAGTGCGTGTTAGTGTGTGTAAGTGCGTGCAAGTGTGTGTAAGTGCATGTCAGTGCGTGTAAGTGCATGTAAGTGCGTGTAAGTGTGTGTTAGTATGTGTAAGTGTGTGTTAAGGCGTGTAAGTGTGTGTAAGTGCGTGTTAGTGTGTGTAAGTGCGTGCAAGTGTGTGTAAGTGCATGTCAGTGCGTGTAAGTGCATGTAAGTGCATATCAGTGCGTGTAAGTGCGCGTAAGTACGTGTAAGTACGTGTAAGTGCGTGTAAGTACATGTAAGTGTGTGTAAGTGCGTGTAAGTATGTGTAAGTATGTGTAAGTGCGTGTAAGTGCATGTAAGTGCGTGTAAGTGTGTGTAAGTGCGTGTAAGTGCGGTTTAAGTTTGTGTAAGTTCGTGTAAGTGTATGTAACTGCATGTAAGTGCGTGTAAGTGCGTGTAAGTGCGTGTAAGTGCGTGTGAGTGCAGTTGAAGTGGGTGTAATTTTGTGTATGTTCGTGTAAGTACATGTAAGTGTGTGTAAGTACGTGTAAGTATGTGTAAGTGTGTGTAAGTGTGTGTAAGTACGTGTAAGTACGTGTAAGTGCGTGTAAGTGTCTGTTAGTGCGTGTAAGTACGAGTAAGTGGGTGCAAGTGTGTATAAGTGTGATTTAGTGCGTGTAAGTTTGTGTAAGTGTGTTTAAGTACGTGTAAGTGCGTGTAAGTGCATGTAAGTGCGTGTAAGTGCATGTAAGTGCGTGTAAGTGTGTGTAAGTGCGTGTAAGTGCGTGTAAATGTGAGTAAGGAAGTAGAAGTATGTGTAAATGCATGTAAGTGCGTGTAAGTGTGTGTAACTGCGTGTAAGTACGTGTAAGTGCCTGTAAGTGCGTGTAAGTGAGTGTAAGTGTGTGTAAGTGCGTGTAAGTGTGTGTGTAACTACGTGTAAGTATGTGTAAGAGTGTGTAAGTATGTGTAAGTGTTTGTAAGTACGTGTAAGTACGTGTAAGTTCGTGTAAGTGCGTGTAAGTACGTGTAAGTACGTGTAAGTGCGTGTAAGTGCGTGTAAGTGTGTGTAAGTGCATGTTAGTGTGTGTTAGTTCCTGTGAGTGCATGTAAGAGTATATACGTGCATGTAAGTGCGTGTTAGTGTGGTTTAAGTACATGTAAGTGAGTGTAAGTGCGTGTAAGTATGTGTAAGTTCGTTTAAGTACGTGTAAGTGTGTGTAAGTGCTAAAAGTCCATGTAAGTGCGTGTAAGTGCGTGTAAGTACGTGTGAGTGCATGTAAGTGCAGTTTAAGTTCATATAAGTACATGTAAGTACGTGTATGTGAAAGTGCATATAAGTGCATGTAAGTGCGTGTAAGTATGTATAAGTGCGTATATGTGCGTGTAAGCTTGTATAAGTGTGTGTAAGTGTGTGTAAGTGCGTATAAGTACGTGTAAGTATGTGTAAGTATGTGTAAGTACAAATAAGTGCGTGTAAGTACGTGTAAGTGCATGTAAGCATGTGTAAGTGAGTGTAAGTGCGTGTAAGTGCGTGTAAGGAGGTGTAAGTACGTGTAAGTACAAGTAAGTGTGTGTTAGTACGTGTAAATGTGTGTAAGTGCGTGTAAGTGCGTATAAGTATGTGTAAGTGCATGTAAGTGCGTGTAAGTGTGTGTAAGTGTGTGTAAGTGAGTGTAAGTGCCTGTAAGTGCGTGTAAGTACGTGTGAGTGCAGTTTAAGTGGGTGTAATTTTGTATAAGTTTGTGTAAGTGCGTGTAAGTGCTTGTAAGTACGTGTAAGTGCGTGTAAGTGCGTGTACGTGCGTGTAAGTACGTGTAAGTGCGTGTAAGTGCGTGTAAATGCGTGTAAGTATGTATAAGTGCGTGTAAGTACGTGTAAGTACGTGTAAGTGTGTGTTAGTGCGTGTAAGTGCGTGACAGTGCGTGCAAGTACGTGTAAGTGCGTGTAAGTTTATATAAGTGCGTGTAAATGCGTGCAAGTGTGTGTAAGTGCATGTAAGCACATTTAAGTGCATGTAAGTATGTGTAAGTGTGTGTAAGGTCGTGTAAGAGCGTGTGAGAGCGTGTAAATATGTGTAAGTGTGTGTAAGTGCATGTAAGTATGTTTAAGTGCGTGTAAGTACGTGTAAGAGTGTGTAAGTACATGTACGTTTGTATAAGTGTGTGTAAGTGCGTGTAAGTGCATGTAAGTACGTGTAAGTGCGTGTAAGTGTGTGTAAGTGCAAGAAATGGTGTGTAAGTATGTGTAAGTGCATTTAAGTACGTATAACTGCGTGTACGTATGTGTAAGTGCGTGTAAGTGCATGTAAGTACGTGTAAGTGCGTGTAAGTGTGTGTAAGTGCGTGTAAGTGCATGTAAGTACGTGTAAGTGCGTGTAAGTGTGTGTAAGTGCAAGAAATGGTGTGTAAGTATGTGTAAGTGCATTTAAGTACGTATAACTGCGTGTACGTATGTGTAAGTGCGTGTAAGTGCATGTAAGTTCGTGAAAGTACGTGTAAGTTCGTGTAAGTGCGTGTAAGTTCCTGTAAGTGCGTGTAAGTGCATTTAAGTGCGTGTAAGTGTGTGTAAGTATGTCTTAGTGCGTGTAAGTGTGTGTAAGTGCGTGTAAGTACGTGTAAGTGCGTGTAAGTTCCTGTAAGTGCGTGTAAGTGCATTTAAGTGCGTGTAAGTGTGTGTAAGTATGTCTTAGTGCGTGTAAGTGTGTGTAAGTGCGTGTAAGTACGGATAAGCACGTGTAAGTACAAGTATGTGCGTGTAAGTACGTGTAAGTGCCTATAAGCACGTGTAAGTGCATGTAAGTGTGTGTAAGTGCGTGTAAGTGCGTTGTAAGTACTGTAAGTGCGTGTAAGTGCGTATAAGTGCGTGTAAGTACGTGTAAGTACGTGTAAGTGCGTGTAAGTACGTATACGTTGGTGTAAGTGCATGTAAGTGCGTGTAAGTGCGTATTAGTGCGTGTAAGTACGTGTAAGTTTGTGCAAGTGAATGTAAGTTCGTGTAAGTGCGTGTAAGTGCGTATAAGTATGTGTAAGTACGTGTAAGTATGTGTAAGTGCGTGTAAGTGTATGTACATGTGTATAAGTGCGTGTAAGTGCATGTAAGTACGTGTAAAAGCGTGTAAGTGAGTATAAGTGTGTGTAAATACATGTAAGTTTGTGTAAGTGAATATACGTTCGTGTAAGTGCGAGTAAGTACATGCAAGTGCGTATAAGTGCGTGTAAGTACGTGGTAAGTACGTGTAAGTGCATGTAAGTGTGTGTAAGTGTGTGTAAGTGTGTGTAAGTACATGTAAGTGCATGTAAGTGCGTGTAAGTGCGTATAAGTGCGTGTAAGTGTATGTAAGTGCATGTAAGTACGTGTAAAAGCGTGTAAGTGAGTATAAGTGTGTGTAAATACATGTAAGTTTGTGTAAGTGAATATACGTTCGTGTAAGTGCGAGTAAGTACGTGTAAGTGCAAGTAAGTGCGTGTAAGTGCGTATAAGTGCGTGTAAGTGTATGTAAGTGCATGTAAGTACGTGTAAAAGCGTGTAAGTGAGTATAAGTGTGTGTAAATACATGTAAGTTTGTGTAAGTGAATATACGTTCGTGTAAGTGCGAGTAAGTACGTGTAAGTGCAAGTAAGTGCGTGTAAGTGCGTATAAGTGCGTGTAAGTGTATGTAAGTGCATGTAAGTACGTGTAAAAGCGTGTAAGTGAGTATAAGTGTGTGTAAATACATGTAAGTTTGTGTAAGTGAATATACGTTCGTGTAAGTGCGAGTAAGTACGTGTAAGTGCAAGTAAGTGCGTGTAAGTGCGTATAAGTGCGTGTAAGTGTATGTAAGTGCATGTAAGTACGTGTAAAAGCGTGTAAGTGAGTATAAGTGTGTGTAAATACATGTAAGTTTGTGTAAGTGAATATACGTTCGTGTAAGTGCGAGTAAGTACGTGTAAGTGCAAGTAAGTGCGTGTAAGTGCGTATAAGTGCGTGTAAGTGTATGTAAGTGCATGTAAGTACGTGTAAAAGCGTGTAAGTGAGTATAAGTGTGTGTAAATACATGTAAGTTTGTGTAAGTGAATATACGTTCGTGTAAGTGCGAGTAAGTACGTGTAAGTGCAAGTAAGTGCGTGTAAGTGCGTATAAGTGCGTGTAAGTGTATGTAAGTGCATGTAAGTACGTGTAAAAGCGTGTAAGTGAGTATAAGTGTGTGTAAATACATGTAAGTTTGTGTAAGTGAATATACGTTCGTGTAAGTGCGAGTAAGTACGTGTAAGTGCAAGTAAGTGCGTGTAAGTGCGTATAAGTGCGTGTAAGTGTATGTAAGTGCATGTAAGTACGTGTAAAAGCGTGTAAGTGAGTATAAGTGTGTGTAAATACATGTAAGTTTGTGTAAGTGAATATACGTTCGTGTAAGTGCGAGTAAGTACGTGTAAGTGCAAGTAAGTGCGTGTAAGTGCGTATAAGTGCGTGTAAGTGTATGTAAGTGCATGTAAGTACGTGTAAAAGCGTGTAAGTGAGTATAAGTGTGTGTAAATACATGTAAGTTTGTGTAAGTGAATATACGTTCGTGTAAGTGCGAGTAAGTACGTGTAAGTGCAAGTAAGTGCGTGTAAGTGCGTATAAGTGCGTGTAAGTGTATGTAAGTGCATGTAAGTACGTGTAAGTGCAAGTAAGTGCATGTTAGTACGTGTAAGTGCGTGTAAGCATGTGTAAGTTTCTATAAGTACGTGTAACTACGTGTAAGTGCGTGTAAGTGTGTGTAAGTGTGTGTAAGTCCGTGTAAGTGTAGTTTAAGTTTGTGTAAGTGCGTATAAGTGCATGTAACTGCGTGTAAGTATGCGTAAGTGCATGTAAGTGCGTGTAAGTGCGTGTAAGTGCGTGTGAGTGAAGTTTAAGTGCGTGTTATTTCGTGTAAGTTCGTGTAAGTACGTATAAGTGCGTGTAAGTGCGTGTAAGTGCGTGTAAGTGCGTGTAAGTGCGTGTAAGTACGTGTAAGTGCGTATAAGTGCGTGTGTGTGTAAGTGCGTGTAAGTACGTGTAAGTGCGTGTAAGTGCCTGTTAGTGCGTATAAATGCGTGTAAGTGCGTGCAAGTGCGTATAAGTGTGGTTTAAGTGCGTGTAAGTTCGTGTAAGTACATGTAAGTTTGTGTAAGTGTGTGTAAGTTTCTCTAAGTGTGTGTAAGAACGTGTAAGTGCGTGTAAGTGTGTGTCAGTGCATGTAAGTATGTGTTAGTGCGTGTAAGTGTGTACCAAAGCGTGTAAGTCAATGTAAGTGCGTGTAAGTGTATGTAAGTGCATGTAAGTACATGTAAGTGCGTGTTAGTGCGTATAAGTACGTGGAAGTACGTGTAAGTGCGTGTAAGAGCGTGTAAGGGTGTGTAATTGCGTGTAAGTTTGTGTAAGTGCGTGTTAGTGCGTCTAAGTACGTGTAAGTGGGTGTAAGTACGTGTAAGTACTTTTAAGTGTGTGTAAGTGCGTGTAAGTACGTGTGACTGTGTGTAAGTATATGTAAGTGCGTATAAGTACGTATAAGTGCGTGTAAGTGTGTGTACGTGCGTGTAAGAGCATGTAAGTGCATGTAATTGCGTGTACGTGCGTAAACGAGTGTGTAAGTGCGTGTGAGTGCAATTTAAGTGAGTGTCATTTTGTGTAAGTTCGTGTAAGTGCGTATAAGTACGTGTAAGTGCGTGCAAGTGCGTATAAGTGCATGTAAGTGCGTGTAAGTGTGTGTAAGTGCATGTAAGTACGTGTAAGTGTGTGTATGTGTGTGTAAGTGTGTGTAAGTACGTGTAAGTGCGTGTAAGTGCCTGTTAGTGCGTATAAGTGCGTGTAAGTGCATGCAAGTGCGTGTAAGTGTGTGTAAGTACGTGTAAGTGCGTGTAAGTGCCTGTTAGTGCGTATAAGTGCGTGTAAGTGCATGCAAGTGCGTGTAAGTGTGATTTAAGTGCGTGTAAGTTCGTGTAAGTGCGTGGAAGTTTGTGTAAGAACGTGTAGGTTTGTGTAAGTGTGTGTAAGTGCGTGTAAGTGCGTGTAAGTGTGTGTTCGTGCATGTAAGTATGTGTTAGTGCGTGTTAGTGTGTACCAAAGTGTGTAAGTGCGTGTAAGTGCGTGTAAGTGCGTGTTCGTGCATGTAAGTATGTGTTAGTGCGTGTTAGTGTGTACCAAAGTGTGTAAGTGCGTGTAAGTGCGTGTAAGTGCATGTAAGTGCATGTAAGTGCATGTAAGTGCGTGTAAGTGCGTATAAGTGCATGGAAGTATGTGTAAGTGCGTGTAAGAGCATGTAAGGATGTGTAAGTGCGTGTAAGTTTGTGTAAGTGTGTGGAAGTGCGTCTAAGTGCGTGTAAGTGTGTGTAAGTGCGTGTAAGTGCGTGTAAGTGCGTGTAAGTGCGTGTAAGTACGTGTGACTGCGTGTAAGTATGTGTAAGTGCGTGTAAGTGAGTGTAAGTGCGTGTAAGTGCATATAAGTACGTACAAGTGCGTGTAAGTGTGTGTAAGAGCATGTAAGTACATGTAATTGCGTGTAAGTGCGTAAACATGCGTGTAAGTGCGTGTGAGTGCAATTTAAGTGGGTGTAATTTTGTGTAAGTTCGTGTAAGTGCGTGTAAGTACGTGTAAGTGCTTGTAAGTACGTATAAGTGCGTGTAAGTGCGTGTATGTGCGTGTAAGTGCATGTATGTACGTGTAAGTGTGTGTATGTGTGTGTAAGTGCGTGTAAGTGCGTGTAAGTGCCTTTTAGTGCGTATAAGTGCGTGTAAGTGCGTGCAAGTGCGTGTAAGTGTGATTTAAGTGCGTGTAAGTTCGTGTAAGTGCGTGTAAGTACGTGTAAGTGCACGTAAGTACGTGTAAGGACATGTAAGTGCATGTAAGTACGTGTAAGTGTGTGTAAGTGCGTGTAAGTGCCTGTAAGTGTGTGTAAGTGCGTATAAGTGCGTGTAAGTCTGTGTAAGTGCGTATAAGTGTATGTAAGTGCGTGTAAGTACGTGTAAGTACGTGTAAGTGCGTGTAAGCATGTGTAAGTATGTGTACGTACGTGTGACTGCGTGTAAGTATGTGTAAGTGCGTGTAAGTGAGTGTAAGTGCGTGTAAGTGCGTATAAGTGCATGTAAGTACGTGTAAGTGCGTGTAAGTACACGGAAGTGCGTGTAAGTGCGTGTAAGTGTGTATAAGTGCAGGTAAGTACATGTGAGTGCAGTTTAAGTGGGTGTAACTTCGTGTAAGTTTGTGTAAATGCGTGTAAGTGTGTGTAAGTGCGTGTAAGTACGTGTAAGTACGTGTAAGTGTATGTAAGTGCGTGTAAGTGCGTGTAAGTGCGTGCAAGTATGTGTAAGTGTGTGTAAATGCGTGTAAGTGCGTGTAAGTGCGTGTAAGTGCCTGTTAGTGCGTATAAGTACGTGTAAGTGCGTGCAAGTGCGTGTAAGTGTAGTTTAAGTGCGTGTAAGTTCGTGTTAGTACGTGTAAGTTTGTGTAAGTGCATGCAAGTTTGTGTAAGTGCGGGAATGTATGTGTGAGTATGTGTAAGTGTGTGTAAGTACGTGTAAGTGCGTGTAAGTGTGTTGATGCCCCCAATTTTGCCGCGTCCCTGATTTTTCCGCGGACGGCAACTTTTCGCGGATCCCCGCGGACTACTCACTTTACTACTGTAATTTTACTACAAGGGATCAGCAATACGCGGTTGTCGCCCTCAGGCTAGAGACTACTCCGTGGACCACGAGTCTGGGACTGCTGCGTATACACCTTATGAGAAATGGCACTCCGCGAGCCACTAGAATACGACAACCCACAACGGGAAATCCCCTTCTATCAGCTATTCCGCGGGCCACAGTTCTAGACTTGTGCGCAGGCACCTCACCGACGAGTGATGCTCCGCGTTCCACTTCTTCCCACACGGGAGTCCACCACCTCGTGGCGTCCGACTCCTCTCCGCGGAACCCCGTTCCGCGGACGTGTGCAAGCAAGGGACACCGCCGGCAGCCCACCTCACTCGGACTTTTGGTTCCTCACACACCTACTCCCATAGTCCGCGGACCGGACTCCGAGAGCGACTGAGGACAAGAGGGTAGTGGGCGAAGCACAGGAATGAGAGTAGGCCAATGACTTTGATCAAGCTGATTGCGGAGTACATGGAATACTTTGGAAGGCAAGCAAGTCTGAGTTGCACTTCTCCTACTGCTAGTGAGGCCCCTTTTCTACTCGGGACTCCGCGCGGCGTGTCTACACGCCGACGGTCTCATCCCTCTCACATCCTCCTACTCCTTCTACTCGGACTCCACGCGGTGCGGCTACGCACCACGGGTCTCGTCCCACACACACACACTGTCTATTCTGCTGGTCACTTTCTTCATCCGCGGTTCGTACACGTGGTTCTTCGTGTTCTTCCTTGAATCTTCATCCTCAGCGGTGCGTCTCCCGAGGCTCCTCCGTGATTGATGCTTGGTCACTTGTGCTGATTGGTCATTTCTCCTCTGATTGCTCAGTTCCTCCGCTGTCCTGCCTGCGCTTTGTCAGTGGCCGCGGATTCTGTTTTGGCTTGTCCCTGTTTCCTTTGCACCGCGGCCCTTCCCTTCACGGCTTCCCGCCTGGCCACCAACTCTTCGGCTGAGAAGAACCGCCGCAGACGAATGTTCGTCTGCGGCGGCCTCTTCCACCGGTACCCTGACTCCTGCTTCCCCCCGGATCCGCGTTTACCCCTCGCTCAACCGCATCCACGGGAGCCAGCATACGATGCGCGGACCCTCTGCCTCCTCAATCCCTATTCAGCCGGTTACTTCTTCTGCGGAGCTGCGGCAGGATTGTGCGTGACACTGATACCCCCAACCCCCTCTTTTCTCGAGACTCTGTCCCAGAGTCTCTCAGCACGCTTTCTGCGTGAAGTACTTGTGGGGCTTGGGACGACCCCGCTCCTGGCACGGCCTGCAGTATCTCTCCACCGCTCCTCCCCTCCGCTTGAGCTTCACCGCGCACTCATCATGGACGAATAGCCGGCATCCCTCACACCGCGCTCCGATCGTGGGTGCGCCGACCAAGTTCTTGCATGAGGAGCAGTATGACGCGCGCTCGTACTTTTGGCAGCTTGAGCATCGGTAGATCCGTTTGCCTTCGCTGCTCCGCCCCACCTCTTTGACGCAGGATTCATGTGCCAGGTCACCGCAGTGCTCGCATCGGTAGACTGTCCCCTCAAGCTGGCCAAAGCAGTTGTCCCCCGTGTAGAGGCGCTTGTTGGAGAACTTCCATTTCATCCTCCGCGGCTTGTTGCGACAGTTGCTGCAGGTCCAGATGCCCTCCTTCCCGCGTTTGCCACACCGCAGGTGGCACATGGTTCGACACATGCCGCAGGATTTGCCGAACTCGGTCAGCTCTGCTTCACACCCTTCGCAGAGTGGGGCCAGAGTTTCAGTAGCGTAAGATAGTGAGGCCCCTGCTTCCACGATTTCCGCTCCCACACATCTCTGACACTGTCCGGCC
>SZWC01001759.1:128011-168638 GCA_023375785.1 Penium margaritaceum | reverse complement strand
GTTGCAGTTGTGGGAGGCCGGCGGTATGATGGCCGAGAGGGGCGAGAGGGAATGTGTGCTGCAACGTCCTCCAATGTCCAGCCGCGGATGGTAGGGTTGAAGCGGCGGGCAAGCTGAAGACCGGTGGCGGCGGGGGCAGGGAAAGTCTGCGCGGTGCATAGGCACTCTGTAGGCTCCAGCTCGGATAGGAGTTGGTATGCGACTGCGGATTCCTCCTCCGTGAATTCACGAGCGACACCCTCCCACTGGGGCTCAGCATCCGTGGGTGGGAATGCGTCTGTGCGGAGAGACTCTTGGAGGTTGTCCAGTAGGTCCGTGGGGTGTGGCCAGTCCGCGCGTGGGAGGCGGGTGAGGGCATCCGCGTTGCGGTTAGCAAGCGCGGGCTGATACTTGATCTTCATGTTGTAACCTTGCAAGAGGAGAGACCACTTGGCCAAGATGCCCTCATGATTTTGCGTCGTGAGCAGCCACTGCAAGGCCTGATGGTCCGTCAGGACCGTGAAAGGCTTGCCATTCTTGATGTAGTCGCGGAAGTGTTGGAGGGCCCATAACACAACCAAGCACTCACCTTTCACCGGTGGGTAGTTCCGCTCACCGTCAGTGAGGGCGCGGCTGGCATATGCAATCACCCGTTGAATCGGTTCCTGGACCGACTGTGACAGGACGGCACCAAGGCCTTCCCGCGACCAATCGGTTGTGATGGCAAAGGGAAGGTTGAAGTCAGGGAACTCCAACATGGGCGCCGTAACCAAGCGGTATGTGATTTCTGCCCAAGCAGCCGCACACTTCGGAGTCCACTCAAATGGGACGTCCTGATGGGTCAACTGCTGAAGCGGGCGGATGATGTGTGCGTGGTCGCGGACGAACTTGCGATAGAAGAGACAAATCCCAAGAAGATCTTAACTTGCCCCGCATTAGTGGGTTGTCGCCATTCCTGGACGGCGGCAATCTTCGCAGGGTCAGTTTTAATACCGTCGGCACTCATGACAAAGCCTAAGAACTCCATTTCCGAAGCACCAATGGTACACTTAGCAGCCTTGAGTTTAAGGTTTGCAGCGCGGAGTGCAGCGAAGACGGTGAAGAGGGAGGAGAAGAGGTCCTCGAAGCTGTGAGCGGCAACCATGATGTCGTCGATGTAGCAGCTCACGTTGGGAATGCCGCGGAGGGTGGAATCCATGACGCGCTGGAATGTGGCGCTAGCATTACGGAGACCGAAGGGCATGCGGGTGAAAGCGTAGAGGCCTTCAGGGGTGACAAAGGCAGTTTTGACAATGGAGTCCGGGTACATGGGGACGGCGTGGAAGGCTGCTTTGACGTCGAGTTTTGCAAACCATCCGCGCCCCTGTTGACGCTCCTGTATGTCAACAATCAGCGGCATGGGGTAGGCATCTTCCTCGGTGACACGATTAAGGTCGCGGAAGTCGACACAGAAGCGTTTGGAGCCATCTGGTTTTCCGACGATGACCAAGTTGGCACGCCAGGGACTGACGATGGGCACGATCACGCCCTGCGCCTTCAATTCCGCGAGACCGTCATTGATGATGTGCTCTTGATCCGGAAGGATTCGGCGGACCTTCTGCTTCACCGCGGGAGCTGATCCGGTGTTGATGACGTGGGAGGCGCTGACTGCCCCAAGGTCTGTTGCGGACCCAGCGAAGATGTCGGCAAAAGAGTCCAGCAAGTCCTGGAAGTCCTTCTTTTGGGATGGTGAGAGACGAGGGTGAAGGATGTGGTCCCACCGCGGCGGCGGAAGTGGCAATTGCTCACGGATGGGGTAGAAGTCATCATCCTCATCCAGGGGAAGGCCTGGTCCAAATGCATGCTTGCCTTGCTGCCACAGCCCCAGAAGGTTGGCACGCACCCCTGCTTCTGCGTGTTCCGCAAAACGTTCACGCCACTCTTCGATATGGAGCTGTTCCGCATCCAGAGCATCATCTGCCGGTGTCAGGTTGCTCAGGGAACGTACGGTGGCATCTTCTTGCGCCGCATCAGAGAGTGAGAAGATTGGGGCCCCGGTTACTGGCACCGTGACACGATCGCCGACGGTGATGAGGGCGTAGTCTTTTGTGCCCGTGGCGGATGTAAGCTGCATGACTCCTAGGGAAAACAGAAGGTTGCCGCGTCGCGGAAGGAGATAGTCCATGCCCAGGAGAACATCATAGGTCTGCGCCTGGGTCACTTGGACATCCACTGGTTCATGCAGAGTACCCACCGGCAAGGGCAAGCCTCGTACTTCGCCATCCCCGTAATCGAGCCCTCCCGCGGAGTTACTGAACAGCCGCCGTGTTGGGATGACGCGGTCTGTCCATCCAATGAGGCAGAGGACGCAGAAGGCCACAGTAGTGTGGATCGCCCCGGTGTCAATGATGGCCAGGAACTTGCGGCCACAGATCCAGACCACACAACAGGCCACCTCGTAATGGCGGTCGTCGCGGCGGGGTGGTTCCAGGGGTTGGGGTGCCCATCCCCATTCTATTTCTTTTGTAGTTAATACAGGTGGCATCTCTGCCACAATGCGCCGGGTCATCTGAGTGCCATGGGGCGGAATGGTGCAGGCAAGGGAGATACCCACGGTCTGGAGGCGATGATTGGCGTTGGTAAATTCTTCTCGGAGCCGCGGAGCCAGTTCGGGATGAAGGCAAAGGAAGTCAAAGAAGTTGACAGAGGCAATGGGGGTGGTGAAGAGTTTGTGGACCGGATCAGCGGAATCTGCTGTAGGGGTGAGAATAGGCTGAGGTGCAAGTGAGTTGGTCGCAACCGCTACCGCAGGCTTGGGATCAGGTTGGCGGCGCTCCTCTAGGGGTTGCATGGAGCGGGCCGTGGTGGCCTCTTGCAGCCGGGCCTCGGCGGCTTCCGCTCATCGACGCAGATCGTCCTGCAACTGCGTAGCCTCCTGCAGATCCCACCCACGGAGCTTGATCCGACGGGCACGTGTGATGAGCTCCACTTCCTCAGGTGTTGGTGCCACCTCGGTGGTCTCGTCCTCTGCCATGGGCAAGCCTAGCTTCACGTTGCAAGCACCGGCCGCGGGATTCTGCTGCGGATTTGGCAGAAGACCCTGACCCGCTCCCTGAGCCGCCTTGTCTTGTCCCGTGGACGGCGGGTTCAGTGGCTGTAGCTGTTGCTGTTGCTGTGGCGGATGCTTCTGCTGTTGGCCGGGCCACACCTGGTTGTAGTACTGCTGCCACTGCTGGATCATGGGGTCCTGGGAAGCTGGTTCAGGGCGCGGAGCAGCTTGTCTCTTACGAGGGCAGTCCCGCGCGATGTGTTCCAGGCTTTGGTACGTGTAACAGGCTTTTGGTTTCTGCTGCTGCGGAGGTGGAGCGGGTGAGGATGAGGGTGCGTGGGTGTCGGCGCCCTGGTATTGTCGGGTCGACCGTTGCCTGGTGAAGATGTCTGTGGCGTCCCGCACCACATCTTGCAAGGATGGGTAGCGGTCTGCGATCATGAGACTGCTGATCTCATCCGGAAGGGCACGGATGAGGTTCTGCAAGAGAACCCACAGCGGCAGTCCTTCCCCCTGTGGACTCTTGGCCACTGAGGTCCATGTCAGGAACTGGTCCAAGAATCATCGGATGTCGTCGTCCTTGCGCATGACCTCCTTCTCAATCTTCCGCAGCGCTTCTTCCTTTGTCAGATGTTTAAAGCGTTCTATGAGGGCGTTGCCAAAGTCCTCGAAAGATAGAAAAGGTGCCCGTGCGTTGTACCAGTCCGCTGCTGCTCCCTGAAGGTGGAGTTCCGCGGTGGCGAGGCAGAGGTCGGGCGGAATCCGGCCGATGCTAGCATAGAGGGTGATTTGTTTGAGCCAGACCCAGGGGTCTTCCTCCGGGGTACCTTTGAAAGAATCCAGCTGGGGAATGTTGGCAGGCTCGGAATGGATGTACTACAGCTGCGAGACGGTGCTGCGATTAATCGTCAATGCAGTCACAGCATGTGGCGGGGGGAGGGCGGCAGGTGGAGCTGCGGAATATCCATTTATATGGGTCGGCATTTGGAGCTGCCCCGCGGGCATGGGAAGACTTGCTTGCGTGGGAGGGAGAGGCATGTACCAGGAAGAGGGAGCGGTTGTGGAGGTGGTGTAGGGTATGGAGAAGAATGCCGTCCCAGGCGGCGGCATCGGGGTTCCCTGCACCGGTGGTACCGCTGTCTGCGATATCCAGTACATCGGAGCGGGTGGGACCGTAGCCGCGGTATGGAGAGGAGCTGCAATTCCAGCGCTGGTGGTTGGGTGCGGATTCCCTTGTAGCTGCAGTGGGGGCAGGTACAAATGGCTCTGTGCAGTTTGTTGTGGTGTCGGCAGCGAGGCCTGGGGAGGTGCCCCAACTGGCATTGTTCCCACCGGCTGTTGGTGGTGGAGCTGCTGGTAGGTGGGCATGAGTGGCTGCGGGGTCATGTTGGGCGCGATCGTCTGCGGCACCATTCCCACCGGCATCGGACCCATCTGCTGCTGTGTCTGGGTCGTCCACAGGGCTGGCACGGCCGCAAGGGGTCGCGTTATAGCCGTCAGCTGTGTCCCACCTCCAGTCGCTTGCTGCTGCTGACTCGTTGGTTGGGTCCCAGTCAGCAGAGGCTGGACCGTGTTCCCTTGGTAGTTGACTCCGCTGCCAGGCAGAGGCATCTGCTGTGGCGGCTGCGGGACTGCGGAGGGCCCGGCCATCATCCCCACTTGCATCGTGGGCTGCGGTGGCACATGCGCTGGCTGCTGTGGTCCCACCGTGGGCGGTTACGATATGGCCGCCGCCTGCATGGTGCCCATCATCATCTGCTGATGTGGTGGTGAACTTGGCGCAGGTGGCTGTGAGGATGCCCCGGTTGGCAAGGTGATCGGATTTGGCTGTGATGCGGGGGGCTGTTGCGTCGTACTCGCCTGTCCACCCCCCGTGTGCTGCTGCTGCGGATAACTCGGTGGCTAGACCACTCCGATTGCTTGGAGCTGCGCGGCCGCTTCCGCCGCGGTTGCTCCCATGGTCAGGAGCGTCTGGCCCATGGTAAGTTGGTTCACTGGTGGCTGCGCATCTCTCGATGCCTGCACGGAAATAGGCATCCCCATCTGCATGCCTCCTGTAGGTAGTGCGGATACGACCATCTGCTGCTGCTGTAGTCCGGGCACAGGTGGTTCCGCGGTCAGGGCGCCCGTGATTGCCCCGGCCGGCTGCCGCGGCGGGTTCGTGTCCTGAGGCATCCCAAGGGCGGGGTTTAGGAGTCCCATCCTGTGCTGCTGCGCCAACATCCATTGCTCGTCTGGTGCTGGTACTTCGGGGATCCCTGAATCCTCGGGGCTCAGCGGTAAGGGTTGCGNTAGACCTCGAGCTCTCCACCACCGGAGGATTCCTGCAGGGAAGGTGGCGCATCGGAGAACCACTGCGCCCCAAGTGGCGCATTTGGCTGGCCCCCCTGGCCCTGTTGATGCTGGGCCGACCCATGGCTGTCGGAACTGTGGACACTCTCCACCTCCACGTGTTCGGCCAGCGCATCCATAATGCGGCGCCAGTGCAGCTGCTCCAACCACTCGGTCACTCGTCGGTGCTGGGCGAGCGGATCGGCGCCTGGTGAAGAGCTGACTGGTGCGCGGGACAACACGGGTGAGGAATCCCGGCTTCCCGCGCAGGTCGCGGCCCGTCGTGGCAGGAAGCACCGCGCTGATGACTGTTGCTGCCGTCGCCTGGTATCCTGATGCACGAAGCTGGCCGCCGACATGAACGACTGATCTGAAAGGCACGTGCAGTTCTGCTGGCAAAGAGCAAAGAACTGTCCACGCTCACCGCACCATGACACTGATACCCCCAATTTTGCCGCGTCCCTGATTTTTCCGCGGACGGCAACTTTCCGCGGATCCCCGCGGACTACTCACTTTACTACTGTAATTTTACTACGAGGGATCAGCAATACGCGGTTGTCGCCCTCAGGCTAGAGACTACTCCGTGGACCACGAGTCTGGGACTGCTGTGTATACACCTTATGAGAAATGGCACTCCGCGAGCCACTAGAATACGACAACCCACAACGGGAAAATCCCCTTCTATCAGCTATTCCGCGGGCCACAGTTCTAGACTTGTGCGCAGGCACCTCACCGATGAGTGATGCTCCGCGTTCCACTTCTTCCCACACGGGAGTCCACCACCTTGTGGCGTCCGACTCCTCTCCGCGGAACCCCGTTCCGCGAACGTGTGCAAGCAAGGGACACCGCCGGCAGCCCACCTCACTCGGACTTTTGGTTCCTCACACACCTACTCCCATAGTCCGCGGACCGGACTCCGAGAGCGACTGAGGACAAGAGGGTAGTGGGCGAAGCACAGGAATGAGAGTAGGCCAATGACTCTGATCAAGCTGATTGCGGAGTACATGGAATNAAGGCAAGCAAGTCTGAGTTGCACTTCTCCTACTGCTAGTGAGGCCCCTTTTCTACTCGGGACTCCGCGCGGCGTGTCTACACGCCGACGGTCTCATCCCTCTCACATCCTCCTACTCCTTCTACTCGGACTCCACGCGGTGCGGCTACGCACCGCGGGTCTCGTCCCACACACACACTGTCTATTCTGCTGGTCACTTTCTTCATCCACCGTTCGTACACGCAGTTCTTCGTGTTCTTCCTTGAATCTTCGTCCTCAGCGGTGCGTCTCCCGAGGCTCCTCCGTGATTGATGCTTGGTCACTTGTGCTGATTGGTCATTTCTCCTCTGATTGCTCAGTTCCTCCGCTGTCCTGCCTGCGCTTCGTCAGTGGCGGCGGATTCTGTTTTGGCTTGTCCCCGTTTCCTTTGCACCGCGGCCCTTCCCTTCACGGCTTCCCGCCTGGCCACAAATTCTTCGGCTGAGAAGAACCGCCGCAGACGAATGTTCGTCTGCGGCGGCCTCTTCCACCGGTACCCTGACTCTTGCTTCCCCCCGGATCCGCGTTTACTCCTCGCTCAACCGCATCCGCGGGAGCCAGCATACCATGCGCGGACCCTCTGCCTCCTCGATCCCTATTCCNGTCCTCAGCGGTGCGTCTCCCGAGGCTCCTCCGTGATTGATGCTTGGTCACTTGTGCTGATTGGTCATTTCTCCTCTGATTGCTCAGTTCCTCCGCTGTCCTGCCTGCGCTTCGTCAGTGGCGGCGGATTCTGTTTTGGCTTGTCCCCATTTCCTTTGCACCGCGGCCCTTCCCTTCACGGCTTCCCGCCTGGCCACAAATTCTTCGGCTGAGAAGAACCGCCGCAGACGAATGTTCGTCTGCGGCGGCCTCTTCCACCGGTACCCTGACTCTTGCTTCCCCCCGGATCCGCGTTTACTCCTCGCTCAACCGCATCCGCGGGAGCCAGCATACCATGCGCGGACCCTCTGCCTCCTCGATCCCTATTCCGCCGGTTACTTCTTCTGCGGAGCTGCGGCAGGATGGTGCGTGACATGTGTGTTGGTGCGTGTAAGTATGTGTTAGTATGTATAAGTGTGTGCCAACGTGTGTAAGTGCGTGTAAGTGCATGTAAGTGCGTGTAAGTGCATGTAAGTGCGTTTAAGTGTGTGTAAGTACGTGTAAGTACGTGTAAGTGCGTGTAAGTGCGTGTAAGTGCGTAGAAGTATGTGTAAGTGCGTGTAAGTGTATATAAGTGCGTGTTAGTGCGTGTAAGTACGTATAAGTGCGTGTAAGTACGTATAAGTACGTGTAAGTATGTGTGACTGTGTGTCTGTATGTGTGAGTGCGTGTAAGTGAGTGTAAGTACGTGTAGGTGTGTATACATGCGTGTAAGTGCGTGTAAGTGTGTGTAAGTACATGTAAGTGTGTGTAAGTGCGTGTAAGTGCGTATAAGTGCGTGTAAGTGTGTGTAAGTGTGTGTAAGTGTGTGTAAGTGTGTATAAATACGTGTAAGTGCATGTAAGTGCGTGT
Source organism: Penium margaritaceum (assembly GCA_023375785.1). Taxonomy (NCBI): domain Eukaryota; kingdom Viridiplantae; phylum Streptophyta; class Zygnematophyceae; order Desmidiales; family Peniaceae; genus Penium; species Penium margaritaceum. The sequence continues at coordinate 160,776 of SZWC01001759.1, read as the reverse complement.
AAGCGCCTGTTAGTGCGTATAAGAGCGTGTAAGTGCGTGCAAGTGCGTGTAAGTGTGATTTAAGTGTGTGTAAGTTCGTGTAAGTACGTGTAAGTGTGTGTAAGTGTGTGTAAGTGCGTAAAAGTGCGTATAAGTGCGTATAAGTACGTGTAAGTGCGTGTAAGTACGTATAAGTGTGTGTAAGTGTGTGTAAGTGCGTAAAAGTGCGTATAAGTGCGTATAAGTACGTGTAAGTGCGTGTAAGTACGTATAAGTGTGTGTAAGTGTGTGTAAGTGCGTAAAAGTGCGTATAAGTGCGTATAAGTACGTGTAAGTGCGTGTAAGTACGTATAAGTGTGTGTAAGTGTGTGTAAGTGCGTAAAAGTGCGTATAAGTGCGTATAAGTACGTGTAAGTGCGTGTAAGTACGTATAAGTGTGTGTAAGTGTGTGTAAGTGCGTAAAAGTGCGTATAAGTGCGTATAAGTACGTGTAAGTGCGTGTAAGTACGTATAAGTGTGTGTAAGTGTGTGTAAGTGCGTAAAAGTGCGTATAAGTGCGTATAAGTACGTGTAAGTGCGTGTAAGTACGTATAAGTGTGTGTAAGTGTGTGTAAGTGCGTAAAAGTGCGTATAAGTGCGTATAAGTACGTGTAAGTGCGTGTAAGTACGTATAAGTGTGTGTAAGTGTGTGTAAGTGCGTAAAAGTGCGTATAAGTGCGTATAAGTACGTGTAAGTGCGTGTAAGTACGTATAAGTGTGTGTAAGTGTGTGTAAGTGCGTAAAAGTGCGTATAAGTGCGTATAAGTACGTGTAAGTGCGTGTAAGTACGTATAAGTGTGTGTAAGTGTGTGTAAGTGCGTAAAAGTGCGTATAAGTGCGTATAAGTACGTGTAAGTGCGTGTAAGTGCGTCTAAGTGTGTGTAAGTGCGTGTAAGTACATGTAAGTGCGTGTAAGTATGTGTAAGTGCATGTAAGTACGTGTACGTGCGTGTAAGTGCGTGTAAGTGCATGTAAGTGCATGTAATTGTGTGTAAGTGCGTGTAAGCGTGTGTTAGTACGTGTGAGTATGTATAAGAGTGTGTAAGTGTATGTAAGTGGATGTTAGTGCGGTTTAAGTTTGTGTGAGTGGGTGTAAGTGCGTGTAAGTACGTGTAAGTTTGTGTAAGTGCGTGGAAGTGTGTGTAAGTGCTAAAAGTGTGTGTAAGTGCGTATAAGTGTGTGTAAGTGCGTGTAAGTGTGTGGAAGTGCGGTTTAAGTTCCTATAAGTGCGTGTACATGTGTGTAAGCGCGTGTAAGTATGTGAAAGTGCGTGTAAGTGCATGTAAGTGCGTGTAAGTATGTGTAAGTGCGTGTAAGTGCGTGTAAGTTCGTGTAAGTATGTGTAAGTGCGTGTAAGTGTGTGTAAGTGTGTGTAAGTGTGTATAAATACGTGTAAGTGCGTGTAAGTGTGTGTAAGTGCGTGTTAGTGCGTGTAAGTACGTATAAGTGCGTGTAAGTACGTATAAGTGTGTGTAAGTGTGTGTAAGTGTGTATAAATACGTGTAAGTGCGTGTAAGTGTGTGTAAGTGCGTGTTAGTGCGTGTAAGTACGTATAAGTGCGTGTAAGTACGTATAAGTGTGTGTAAGTGTGTGTAAGTGTGTATAAATACGTGTAAGTGCGTGTAAGTGTGTGTAAGTGCGTGTTAGTGCGTGTAAGTACGTATAAGTGCGTGTAAGTACGTATAAGTGTGTGTAAGTGTGTGTAAGTGTGTATAAATACGTGTAAGTGCGTGTAAGTGTGTGTAAGTGCGTGTTAGTGCGTGTAAGTACGTATAAGTGCGTGTAAGTACGTATAAGTGTGTGTAAGTGTGTGTAAGTGTGTATAAATACGTGTAAGTGCATGTAAGTGCGTGTAAGCGCCTGTTAGTGCGTATAAGAGCGTGTAAGTGCGTGCAAGTGCGTGTAAGTGTGATTTAAGTGTGTGTAAGTTCGTGTAAGTACGTGTACGTTCGTGTAAGTGCGTGTAAGTTTGTGTAAGTACGTGTAAATACGTGTAAGTGCGTGTAAGTGTGTGTAACTGCGTGTAAGTCCGTGTAAGTGTGTGTTAGTACGTGTAAGTGTGTATTAGTGCGTATAAGTGTGTGCCAAAGCGTGTAAGTACGTGTAAGTGTGTGTAAGTGCATTTAAGTACGTGTAAGTGCATGTAAGTACGTGTAAATACGTGTAAGTGCGTATAAAAGCGTGTAAGTGCGTGGAAGTACGTGTAAGTGTGTATAAATACGTGTAAGTGCGTATAAAAGCGTGTAAGTGCGTGGAAGTACGTGTAAGTGTGTATAAATACGTGTAAGTGCGTATAAAAGCGTGTAAGTGCGTGGAAGTACGTGTAAGTGTGTATAAATACGTGTAAGTGCGTATAAAAGCGTGTAAGTGCGTGGAAGTACGTGTAAGTGTGTATAAATACGTGTAAGTGCGTATAAAAGCGTGTAAGTGCGTGGAAGTACGTGTAAGTGTGTATAAATACGTGTAAGTGCGTATAAAAGCGTGTAAGTGCGTGGAAGTACGTGTAAGTGTGTATAAATACGTGTAAGTGCGTATAAAAGCGTGTAAGTGCGTGGAAGTACGTGTAAGTGTGTATAAATACGTGTAAGTGCGTATAAAAGCGTGTAAGTGCGTGGAAGTACGTGTAAGTGTGTATAAATACGTGTAAGTGCGTATAAAAGCGTGTAAGTGCGTGGAAGTACGTGTAAGTGTGTATAAATACGTGTAAGTGCGTATAAAAGCGTGTAAGTGCGTGGAAGTACGTGTAAGTGTGTATAAATACGTGTAAGTGCGTATAAAAGCGTGTAAGTGCGTGGAAGTACGTGTAAGTGTGTATAAATACGTGTAAGTGCGTATAAAAGCGTGTAAGTGCGTGGAAGTACGTGTAAGTGTGTATAAATACGTGTAAGTGCGTATAAAAGCGTGTAAGTGCGTGGAAGTACGTGTAAGTGTGTATAAATACGTGTAAGTGCGTATAAAAGCGTGTAAGTGCGTGGAAGTACGTGTAAGTGTGTATAAATACGTGTAAGTGCGTATAAAAGCGTGTAAGTGCGTGGAAGTACGTGTAAGTGTGTATAAATACGTGTAAGTGCGTATAAAAGCGTGTAAGTGCGTGGAAGTACGTGTAAGTGTGTATAAATACGTGTAAGTGCGTATAAAAGCGTGTAAGTGCGTGGAAGTACGTGTAAGTGTGTATAAATACGTGTAAGTGCGTATAAAAGCGTGTAAGTGCGTGGAAGTACGTGTAAGTGTGTATACGTGCGTGTAAGTGAGTGTAAGTGCGACTAAGTACGTGTAAGTACGTGTTAGTACGTGTAAGTGCACGTAAGTGCGTGTAAGCGTGTGTTAGTACGTGTGAGTATGTATAAGAGTGTGTAAGTGTCTGTAAGTGGATGTTAGTGCGGTTTAAGTTCCTATAAGTGCGTGTACATGTGTGTAAGCGCGTGTAAGTATGTGAAAGTGCGTGTAAGTGCATGTAAGTGCGTGTAAGTATGTGTAAGTGCGTGTAAGTGCGTGTAAGTTCATGTAAGTGCATGTAAGTACATGCAAGTGTATATAAGTGCGTATAAGTACGTGTAAGTGCACGTAAACACGTGTAAGTGCATGTAAGTGCATGTAAGTACGTGTAAGGGGTTGTATATATGTGTAAGTGCAAGGAAGTGTGTGTTAGTACGTGTAAGTGCGTATAAAAGCGTGTAAGTGCGTGTAAGTGCGTGTAAGTGCGTGTAAGTGCGTGTAAGTGCGTGTAAGTTCGTGTAAGTATGTGTAAGTGCGTGTAAGTGCCTGTAAGTGCGTTTAAGTACGTGTGAGTGCAGTTTAAGTGGGTGTAAGTGTATATATGTGTGTGTAAGTACGTGTAAGTGCGTGTTAGTGCATGTAAGTACGTGTAAGTGTGTATGTGTGTGTAAGTGCGTGTAAGTGCGTATAAGTGTGTGTAAGTGCGTGTCAGTGCATGTAAGTGCGTGTAAGTGTGTGCAAGTGCGTGTAAGTGTGGTTTAAATGCGTGTTAGTTCGTGTAAATGCGTATAAGTGTGTGTAAGTTTATGTACGTTTGTATACGTATGTGTAAGTGCGTATAAGTGCATATAAGTGCGTTTAAGTGTGTGTTAGTGCATGTAAGTGTGTGTTAGTACGTATAAGTGTGTGCAAAAGCGTGTAAGTGCATGTAAGTATGTGTAAGTGAATGTAAGTGCGTGTAAGTGCATGTAAGTGCCTGTAAGTGCGTGTAAGTGCGTGTAAGTGTGTGTAAGTGCGTGTAAGTGCGTATAAGTGTGTGTAAGTGCGTGTAAGTGCGTATAAGTGCGTGTAAGTACGTGTAAGTACGTGTAAGTGTACGTAAGTACGTGTAAGTGCGTGTAAGTGCGTGTAAGTGCGTATAAGTGCGTGTAAGCACGTGAAAGTACGTGTAAGTGCGTGAAAGTGCATGTAAGTGTGTGTAGTGCGTGTAAGTACGTGTAAGTGTATGTGAGTGCGTGTAAGGACGTGTAAGTGTGTGTAAGTGCGTGTAAGTGTGTGTAAGTGAGTGTAAGTGTGTGTAAGTGCGTGTAAGTGCGTGTAAGTACGTGTAAGTTCGTGTAAGTGAATGTAAGTGCGTGTAAGTGTGTGTAAGTGCGTGTAAGTGCGTGTAAGTACGTGTAAGTTCGTGTAAGTGAATGTAAGTTCCTGTAAGTGCGTGTAAGTGCGTTTAAATGCATGTAAGTACGTATAAGTGCGTGTAAGTATGTATAAGTGCGTGTAAGTACATGTATGTGCGTGTAAGTGCGTGTAAGTACGTGTAAGTACGTGTTAGTACGTGTAACTGCGTGTAAGAGCATGTAAGTGCATGTAAGTGCGTGTAAGCGCGGTTTAAGTTCGTGTAAGTGTGTGTAAGTGCGTGTAAGTACGTATAAGTGCGTGTAAGTATGTGTGAGTGTGTGTTAGTGCAGTTTGAGTTCGTATAAGTATGTGTAAGTGCGTGTAAGTGCGTGTAAGTATGTGGAAGTGCGTGTAAGTGCTGTAAGTACGTTTACGTATGTTTAAGTGCGTGTAAGTGTGTGTACGTTTGTGTAGGTGCATATAAGTGCATGTAAGTGCGTGTACGTATGTGTAAGTACGTGTAAGTACGTGTAAGTGCATGTAAGTGCGTGTAAGTACGTATAAGTGCATGTAAGCATGTGTAAGTGCGTGTAAGTACGTGTAAGTACGTGTAAGTGCATGTAAGTGCGTGTAAGTACGTATAAGTGCATGTAAGCATGTGTAAGTGCGTGTAAGTTTGTGCAAGTGCATGAAAGTGCATGTAAGTGCGTCTAAGCGCATGTAAGTGCGTGTTAGTGCAGTTTAAGTGGGTGTAATTTTGTGTAAGTTCGTGTAAGTGCGTGTAAGTGTGTGTACGTGCGTGTAAGTGAGTGTAAGTGCGACTAAGTACGTGTAAGTGCGTGTAAGTGCGTGTAAGTGTGTGGAACTGCGTATAAGTGTGGGCAAGTGCCTGTAAGTGCGTGTTAGTATGTGTATGTGTGTGTAAGTGTGTGTAAGTACGTGTAAGTGCGTATAAGTGTGTATTAGTGCGTGTAGGTATGTGTATGTGTGTGTAAGTACGTGTAAGTGCGTGTAAGTGCGTGTAAGTGTGTGTAAGTGCGTGTAGGTATGTGTATGTGTGTGTAAGTACGTGTAAGTGCGTGTAAGTGCGTGTAAGTGTGTGTAAGTGCGTTTAAGTGCGTGTAAGTGCATGTAAGTGTGTGTAAGCACGTGTAAGTGCATCTAAGTGTGTGTAAGTACGTATTAGTGTGTGTAAGTGCATGTAAGTGCGTGTAAGTGTGGTTTAAGTGCGTGTAAGTTCGTGTAAGTGCGTGTAAGTGCGTACACGTGTGTGTAAGTGCATGTAAGTGTGCGTAAGTGCGTATAAGTGCGTGTAAATGTGTGTAAGTATGTGTAAGTACGTGTTACTATGTCTAAGTGTGTGTAGAAGTGTATAAGTGCGTGTAAGTGTGTGTAAGTGCGTGTAAGTGTGTGTAAGTACGTGTAAGTATGTGTAAATGCGTGTAAGTGTGTGTAAGTGCGTGTGAGTGCATGTGAGTATGTATAAGTATGTGTAAGTGCGTGTAAGGTGGTGTAAGAGCGTGTAACAGTGTGGAAGTCTTTGTAAGTGCATGTAAGTGCGTGTAAGTGCGTATTAGTGCATGTAAGTGTGTGTAAGTTCATGTAAGTGCATGTAAGTGCGTGTAAGTGCGTGTAAGTACGTGTAAGTGCTTGTAAGTGCGTGTAAGTGCATGTAAGTGCGTTTAAATACATCTAAGTGCGTGTAAGTGCGTGTAAGTACGTGTAAGTGTGTATAAGTATGTGTAAGTGTGTGTAAGGTGGTGTAAGAGCGTGTAAGAGTGTGTAAGTACGTGTAAGTATGTATAAGTGCATGTAAGTTTGAGTAAGTTCGTGTAAGTACGTGTAAGTGCGTGTAAGTGCGTATAAGTGCGTGCAAGTACGTGTAAGTACGTGTAAGTGTAAGAAAGGGTGTGTAAGTATGTGTAAGTGTGTGTAAGTGCGTGTAAGTGCGTGTAATTGTGTGTACATGTGTGTAAGTGCGTGTAAGTACGTGTATGTGCCTGTAAGTACATGTAAGTTCGTGTAAGTGTGTGTAAGTTCGTGTAAGTGCATGTAAGTGCGTGTAAGTGTGTGTAAGTGCATGGAAGTACGTGTAAGTACGTGTAAGTACGTGTAAGTGCGCGTAAGTGTGTGTTAGTGCGTATAAGTGCGTGTAAGTGCGTGTAAGTGTGTGTAAGTGCGTGTAAGTACGTGTAAACTCGTGTAAGTGAATGTAAGTTTGTATAAGTGCATGTAAGTACGTATAAGTGCGTGTAAGTGCGTGTAAGTGTGTGTAAGTGCGTGTAAGTACGTGTAAACTCGTGTAAGTGAATGTAAGTTTGTATAAGTGCATGTAAGTACGTATAAGTGCGTGTAAGTGCGTGTAAGTGTGTGTAAGTGTGTGTAAGTGAGTGTAAGTGTGTGTAAGTAGGTATAAGTGTGTATAAGTGCATGTAAGTGCGTGTAAGTGCATGTGAGTGTGTGTAAGTGCATATAAGTGCGTGTTAGTACGTATAATTGCGTATAAGAGCGTGTAAGTGCACGTAAGTGCGTGTAAGCATGGTCTAAGTTCGTGTAAGTGAGTGTAAGTGTATGTAAGTTCGTGTAGGTTCATGTAAGTGCCTGTGAGTGTGTGTAAGTGCATGTAAGTGCGTGTAAGTGCGTGTAAGTCCGTGTAAGTACGTCTAAGTGCAGTTTAAGTTTGTGTGAGTATGTGTAAGTGCGTGTAAGTGCATGTAAGTACGTCTAAGTGCAGTTTAAGTTTGTGTGAGTATGTGTAAGTGCGTGTAAGTGCATGAAAGTATGTGTAAGTGCATGCAAGTGCGTGTAAGTGCGTTTAGGTATGTGTAAGTGCGTGTAAGTACGTGTAAGTTTGTGTAAGTACGTATAAGTACGTGCAAGTGCGTGTAGTATGTGTAAGTACGTGTAAGTACGTGTAAGTGCAAGTAAGTGCGTGTAAGTACGTGTAAGTGCATGTAAGCACGTGTAAGTGCATGTAAGTTCGTGTAAGTGCGTATAAGTGCGTGTAAGTGCGTGTAAGTGCATGTAAGTGCGTCTAAGTGTGTGTAAGTGCGTGTAAGTGCAGTTTAAGGGGGTGATGTTTTGTGTAAGTTTGTGTAAGTGCGTATAAGTGCGTGTACGTGCATGTAAGTGAGTGTAAGTGCGACTAAGTGCATGCAAGTACGTGTAAGTGCGTGTAATTGTGTATACGTGCGTGCAAGTGCGTGTAAGTGTGTGTTAGTGTGTGTATGTGTGTGTAAGTGCGTGTAAGTATGTCTAAGTGCGTGTAAGTGCATGTAAGTGCATGTAGGTGCGTGTAGGTACGTGTAAGTGCGTGTAAGTGCGTGTAAGTACGTGTACGTGTGTGTAAGTACGTATAAGGGCATGTAAGTATGTATAAGTGCGTCTAAGTGCGTGTAAGTGCCTGTAAGTGCGTGTGCATACGTGTAAGTGTGTGTAAGTGCGTGTAAGTGCATGTTAGTATGTGCAAGTATGTGTAGAAGCGAGTACGTACGTGTAAGTGTGTGTAAGAGCATGTAAGTGCGTGTACCTGTATGTAAGTGCGTGTAAGTGTGTGTATGTGTGTATAAGTGTGTGTAAGTGCATGTAAGTACGTGTAAGTGCGTGTAAGTGCGTGTAAGCGTATGTAAGTGTGTGTAAGTGCATGTAAGTGCGTATAAGTGTGTGTAAGTATGTGTGAGTATGTGTGAGTGCGTGTAAGTATGTATAGGTGCGTGTAAGTATGTGTAAGTGTGTATACGTACATGTCAGTGCATGTAAGTGCGTGTAAGTGTGTGTAAGTACGTGTAAGTTTGTGTAAGTGCATATAAATGCGTGTAAGTACGTGTAAGTGTGTGTTAGTGCGTATAAGTATGTAGAAGTGCATTTAAGGTCGTGTAAGAGCGTGTAAGAGTGTATAAGTGCGTATAAGTGTGTGTAAGTGCGTGTAAGAGTGTGGAACTGCGTATAAGTGTGTTGAAGTGCCTGTAAGTGCGTGTTAGTATGTGTATGTGTGTGTAAGTGTGTGTAAGTATGTGTAAGTGCGTATAAGTGTGTATTAGTGCGTGTAGGTATGTGTATGTGTGTGTAAGTACGTGTAAGTGCGTGTAAGTGCGTGTAAGTGTGTGTAAGTGCGTATAAGTGTGTATTAGTGCGTGTAGGTATGTGTATGTGTGTGTAAGTACGTGTAAGTGCGTGTAAGTGCGTGTAAGTGTGTGTAAGTGCGTTTAAGTGCGTGTAAGTGCATGTAAGTGCGTGTACGCACGTGTAAGTGCGTCTAAGTGTGTGTAAGTACGTATTAGTGTGTGTAAGTGCATGTAAGTGCGTGTAAGTGTGGTTTAAGTGCGTGTAAGTTCGTGTAAGTGCGTGTAAGTGCGTACAAGTGTGTGTAAGTGCATGTAAGTGTGCGTAAGTGCGTATAAGTGCGTGTAAATGTGTGTAAGTGTGTGTAAGTACGTATTACTACGTCTAAGTGTGTGTAGAAGTGTATAAGTGCGTGTAAGTGTGTGTAAGTACGTGTAAGTGTGTATAAGTACGTGTAAGTATGTGTAAATGCGTGTAAGTGTGTGTAAGTGTGTGTGAGTGCATGTGAGTATGTATAAGTATGTGTAAGTGCATGTAAGGTGGTGTAAGAGCGTGTAACAGTGAGGAAGTCTGTGTAAGTGCATGTAAGTGCGTGTAAGTGCGTATTAGTGCATGTAAGTGTGTGTAAGTTCATGTAAGTGCATGTAAGTGCGTGTAAGTGCGTGTAAGTACGTGTAAGTGCGTGTAAGTGTGTGTAAGTTCATGTAAGTGCATGTAAGTGCGTGTAAGTGCGTGTAAGTACGTGTAAGTGCTTGTAAGTGCGTGTAAGTGCATGTAAGTGCGTTTAAATGCATCTAAGTGCGTGTAAGTGTGTGTAAGTACGTGTAAGTATGTATAAGTATGTGTAAGTGTGTGTAAGGTGGTGTAAGAGCGTGTAAGAGTGTGTAAGTACGTGTAAGTATGTATAAGTGCATGTAAGTTTGAGTAAGTTCGTGTAGTAAGTGCGAAGTGCGTGTAAGTGCGTGTAAGTGTGTGTAAGTACGTGTAAGTATGTATAAGTGCATGTAAGTTTGAGTAAGTTCGTGTAAGTACGTGTAAGTGCGTGTAAGTGCGTATAAGTGCGTGCAAGTACGTGTAAGTACGTATAAGTGTAAGAAAGGGTGTGTAAGTATGTGTAAGTGTGTGTAAGTGCGTGTAAGTGCGTGTAATTGTGTGTACATGTGTGTAAGTGCGTGTAAGTATGTGTATGTGCCTGTAAGTACATGTAAGTTCGTGTAAGTGTGTGTAAGTGCGTGTAAGTGCATGTAAGTGCGTGTAAGTGTGTGTAAGTGCATGGAAGTACGTGTAAGTACGTGTAAGTACGTGTAAGTGCGTGTAAGTGTGTGTTAGTGCGTATAAGTGCGTGTAAGTGCGTGTAAGTGTGTGTTAGTGCGTATAAGTGCGTGTAAGTGCGTGTAAGTGTGTGTAAGTGCGTGTAAGTACGTGTAAACTCGTGTAAGTGAATGTAAGTTTGTATAAGTGCATGTAAGTACGTGTAAGTGCGTGTAAGTGTGTGTAAGTGAGTGTAAGTGCGTGTAAGTGAGTGTAAGTGTGTGTAAGTAGGTATAAGTGTGTATAAGTGCATGTAAGTGCGTGTAAGTGCGTGTAAGTGCATGTGAGTGTGTGTAAGTGCATATAAGTGCGTGTTAGTACGTATAATTGCGTATAAGAGCGTGTAAGTGCACGTAAGTGCGTGTAAGCATGGTCTAAGTTCGTGTAAGTGAGTGTAAGTGTATGTTGGTTTGTGTAGGTTCATGTAAGTGCCTGTGAGTGTGTGTAAGTGCATGTAAGTGCGTGTAAGTGCGTGTAAGTCCGTGTAAGTACGTCTCAGTGCAGTTTAAGTTTGTGTGAGTATGTGTAAGTGCGTGTAAGTGCATGAAAGTATGTGTAAGTGCATGCAAGTGCGTGTAAGTGCGTTTAGGTATGTGTAAGTGCGTGTAAGTACGTGTAGGTTTGTGTAAGTACGTATAAGTACGTGTAAGTGCGTGTAGTATGTGTAAGTACGTGTAAGTACGTGTAAGTGCAAGTAAGTGCGTGTAAGTACGTGTAAGTGCATGTAAGCACGTGTAAGTGCATGTAAGTTTGTGTAAGTGCGTATAAGTGCGTGTAAGTGCGTGTAAGTGCATGTAAGTGCATCTAAGTGTGTGTAAGTGCGTGTAAGTGCAGTTTAAGTGGGTGATATTTTGTGTACGTTTGTGTAAGTACGTATAAGTGCGTGTACGTGCATGTAAGTGAGTGTAAGTGCGACTAAGTGCATGCAAGTACGTGTAAGTGCGTGTAATTGTGTATAAGTGCGTGCAAGTGCGTGTAAGTGTGTGTTAGTGTGTGTATGTGTGTGTAAGTGCGTGTAAGTATGTGTAAGTGCGTGTAAGTGCATGTAAGTGCATGTAGGTGCGTGTAGGTACGTGTAAGTGCGTGTAAGTGCGTGTAAGTACGTGTACGTGCGTGTAAGTGCGTATAAGTGCATGTAAGTATGTATAAGTGCGTGTAAGTGCGTGTAAGTATGTGTAAGTACGTGTAAGTGCGTATATGTACGTGTAAGTGCAGTTTAAGTGGGTGTAATCTTGTGTAAGTTTGTGTAAGTACGTGTAAGTGCGTGTAAGGGCATGTAAGTGCGTGTAAGTGCGTGTAAGTACGTGTACGTGCGTGTAAGTGCGTATAAGTGCATGTAAGTATGTATAAGTGCGTGTAAGTGCGTGTAAGTATGTGTAAGTACGTGTAAGTGCGTATATGTACGTGTAAGTGCAGTTTAAGTGGGTGTAATCTTGTGTAAGTTTGTGTAAGTACGTGTAAGTGCGTGTAAGGGCATGTAAGTGCGTGTAAGTGCGTGTAAGTACGTGTACGTGCGTGTAAGTGCGTATAAGTGCATGTAAGTATGTATAAGTGCGTGTAAGTGCGTGTAAGTATGTGTAAGTACGTGTAAGTGCGTATATGTACGTGTAAGTGCAGTTTAAGTGGGTGTAATCTTGTGTAAGTTTGTGTAAGTACGTGTAAGTGCGTGTAAGGGCATGTAAGTGCGTGTAAGTGCGTGTAAGTACGTGTACGTGCGTGTAAGTGCGTATAAGTGCATGTAAGTATGTATAAGTGCGTGTAAGTGCGTGTAAGTATGTGTAAGTACGTGTAAGTGCGTATATGTACGTGTAAGTGCAGTTTAAGTGGGTGTAATCTTGTGTAAGTTTGTGTAAGTACGTGTAAGTGCGTGTAAGGGCATGTAAGTGCGTGTAAGTGCGTGTAAGTACGTGTACGTGCGTGTAAGTGCGTATAAGTGCATGTAAGTATGTATAAGTGCGTGTAAGTGCGTGTAAGTATGTGTAAGTACGTGTAAGTGCGTATATGTACGTGTAAGTGCAGTTTAAGTGGGTGTAATCTTGTGTAAGTTTGTGTAAGTACGTGTAAGTGCGTGTAAGGGCATGTAAGTGCGTGTAAGTGCGTGTAAGTACGTGTACGTGCGTGTAAGTGCGTATAAGTGCATGTAAGTATGTATAAGTGCGTGTAAGTGCGTGTAAGTATGTGTAAGTACGTGTAAGTGCGTATATGTACGTGTAAGTGCAGTTTAAGTGGGTGTAATCTTGTGTAAGTTTGTGTAAGTACGTGTAAGTGCGTGTAAGGGCATGTAAGTGCGTGTAAGTGCGTGTAAGTACGTGTACGTGCGTGTAAGTGCGTATAAGTGCATGTAAGTATGTATAAGTGCGTGTAAGTGCGTGTAAGTATGTGTAAGTACGTGTAAGTGCGTATATGTACGTGTAAGTGCAGTTTAAGTGGGTGTAATCTTGTGTAAGTTTGTGTAAGTACGTGTAAGTGCGTGTAAGGGCATGTAAGTGCGTGTAAGTGCGTGTAAGTACGTGTACGTGCGTGTAAGTGCGTATAAGTGCATGTAAGTATGTATAAGTGCGTGTAAGTGCGTGTAAGTATGTGTAAGTACGTGTAAGTGCGTATATGTACGTGTAAGTGCAGTTTAAGTGGGTGTAATCTTGTGTAAGTTTGTGTAAGTACGTGTAAGTGCGTGTAAGGGCATGTAAGTGCGTGTAAGTGCGTGTAAGTACGTGTACGTGCGTGTAAGTGCGTATAAGTGCATGTAAGTATGTATAAGTGCGTGTAAGTGCGTGTAAGTATGTGTAAGTACGTGTAAGTGCGTATATGTACGTGTAAGTGCAGTTTAAGTGGGTGTAATCTTGTGTAAGTTTGTGTAAGTACGTGTAAGTGCGTGTAAGGGCATGTAAGTGCGTGTAAGTGCGTGTAAGTACGTGTACGTGCGTGTAAGTGCGTATAAGTGCATGTAAGTATGTATAAGTGCGTGTAAGTGCGTGTAAGTATGTGTAAGTACGTGTAAGTGCGTATATGTACGTGTAAGTGCAGTTTAAGTGGGTGTAATCTTGTGTAAGTTTGTGTAAGTACGTGTAAGTGCGTGTAAGGGCATGTAAGTGCGTGTAAGTGCGTGTAAGTACGTGTACGTGCGTGTAAGTGCGTATAAGTGCATGTAAGTATGTATAAGTGCGTGTAAGTGCGTGTAAGTATGTGTAAGTACGTGTAAGTGCGTATATGTACGTGTAAGTGCAGTTTAAGTGGGTGTAATCTTGTGTAAGTTTGTGTAAGTACGTGTAAGTGCGTGTAAGGGCATGTAAGTGCGTGTAAGTGCGTGTAAGTACGTGTACGTGCGTGTAAGTGCGTATAAGTGCATGTAAGTATGTATAAGTGCGTGTAAGTGCGTGTAAGTATGTGTAAGTACGTGTAAGTGCGTATATGTACGTGTAAGTGCAGTTTAAGTGGGTGTAATCTTGTGTAAGTTTGTGTAAGTACGTGTAAGTGCGTGTAAGGGCATGTAAGTGCGTGTAAGTGCGTGTAAGTACGTGTACGTGCGTGTAAGTGCGTATAAGTGCATGTAAGTATGTATAAGTGCGTGTAAGTGCGTGTAAGTATGTGTAAGTACGTGTAAGTGCGTATATGTACGTGTAAGTGCAGTTTAAGTGGGTGTAATCTTGTGTAAGTTTGTGTAAGTACGTGTAAGTGCGTGTAAGGGCATGTAAGTGCGTGTAAGTGCGTGTAAGTACGTGTACGTGCGTGTAAGTGCGTATAAGTGCATGTAAGTATGTATAAGTGCGTGTAAGTGCGTGTAAGTATGTGTAAGTACGTGTAAGTGCGTATATGTACGTGTAAGTGCAGTTTAAGTGGGTGTAATCTTGTGTAAGTTTGTGTAAGTACGTGTAAGTGCGTGTAAGGGCATGTAAGTGCGTGTAAGTGCGTGTAAGTACGTGTACGTGCGTGTAAGTGCGTATAAGTGCATGTAAGTATGTATAAGTGCGTGTAAGTGCGTGTAAGTATGTGTAAGTACGTGTAAGTGCGTATATGTACGTGTAAGTGCAGTTTAAGTGGGTGTAATCTTGTGTAAGTTTGTGTAAGTACGTGTAAGTGCGTGTAAGGGCATGTAAGTGCGTGTAAGTGCGTGTAAGTACGTGTACGTGCGTGTAAGTGCGTATAAGTGCATGTAAGTATGTATAAGTGCGTGTAAGTGCGTGTAAGTATGTGTAAGTACGTGTAAGTGCGTATATGTACGTGTAAGTGCAGTTTAAGTGGGTGTAATCTTGTGTAAGTTTGTGTAAGTACGTGTAAGTGCGTGTAAGGGCATGTAAGTGCGTGTAAGTGCGTGTAAGTACGTGTACGTGCGTGTAAGTGCGTATAAGTGCATGTAAGTATGTATAAGTGCGTGTAAGTGCGTGTAAGTATGTGTAAGTACGTGTAAGTGCGTATATGTACGTGTAAGTGCAGTTTAAGTGGGTGTAATCTTGTGTAAGTTTGTGTAAGTACGTGTAAGTGCGTGTAAGGGCATGTAAGTGCGTGTAAGTGCGTGTAAGTACGTGTACGTGCGTGTAAGTGCGTATAAGTGCATGTAAGTATGTATAAGTGCGTGTAAGTGCGTGTAAGTATGTGTAAGTACGTGTAAGTGCGTATATGTACGTGTAAGTGCAGTTTAAGTGGGTGTAATCTTGTGTAAGTTTGTGTAAGTACGTGTAAGTGCGTGTAAGGGCATGTAAGTGCGTGTAAGTGCGTGTAAGTACGTGTACGTGCGTGTAAGTGCGTATAAGTGCATGTAAGTATGTATAAGTGCGTGTAAGTGCGTGTAAGTATGTGTAAGTACGTGTAAGTGCGTATATGTACGTGTAAGTGCAGTTTAAGTGGGTGTAATCTTGTGTAAGTTTGTGTAAGTACGTGTAAGTGCGTGTAAGGGCATGTAAGTGCGTGTAAGTGCGTGTAAGTACGTGTACGTGCGTGTAAGTGCGTATAAGTGCATGTAAGTATGTATAAGTGCGTGTAAGTGCGTGTAAGTATGTGTAAGTACGTGTAAGTGCGTATATGTACGTGTAAGTGCAGTTTAAGTGGGTGTAATCTTGTGTAAGTTTGTGTAAGTACGTGTAAGTGCGTGTAAGGGCATGTAAGTGCGTGTAAGTGCGTGTAAGTACGTGTACGTGCGTGTAAGTGCGTATAAGTGCATGTAAGTATGTATAAGTGCGTGTAAGTGCGTGTAAGTATGTGTAAGTACGTGTAAGTGCGTATATGTACGTGTAAGTGCAGTTTAAGTGGGTGTAATCTTGTGTAAGTTTGTGTAAGTACGTGTAAGTGCGTGTAAGGGCATGTAAGTGCGTGTAAGTGCGTGTAAGTACGTGTACGTGCGTGTAAGTGCGTATAAGTGCATGTAAGTATGTATAAGTGCGTCTAAGTGCGTGTAAGTGCCTGTAAGTGCGTGTGCATGCGTGTAAGTGTGTGTAAGTGCGTGTAAGTGCATGGTAGTATGTGCAAGTATGTGTAGAAGCGAGTAAGTACGTGTAAGTGTGTGTAAGAGCATGTAAGTGCGTGTAACTGTATGTAAGTGCGTGTAAGTGTGTGTAAGTGTGTATAAGTGTGTGTAAGTGCATGTAAGTACGTGTAAGTGCGTGTAAGTGCGTGTAAGCGTATGTAAGTGTGTGTAAGTGCATGTAAGTGCGTATAAGTGTGTGTAAGTATGTGTGAGTATGTGTGAGTGCGTGTAAGTATGTATAGGTGCGTGTAAGAACGTGTAAGTGTGTATACGTACGTGTCAGTGCATGTAAGTGCGTGTAAGTGTGTGTAAGTACGTGTAAGTTTGTGTAAGTGCATATAAATGCGTGTAAGTACGTGTAAGTGTGTGTTAGTGCGTATAAGTATGTAGAAGTGCATTTAAGGTCGTGTAAGAGCGTGTAAGAGTGTATAAGTGCGTATAAGTGCGTGTAAGTACGTATAAGTGCGTGTAAGTATGTGTAAGTTCGTGTAAGTGTGTGTAAGTTCCTGTAAGTGCGTGTAAGTGTGTGTAAGTACATGTAAGTGCGTGTAAGGGCGTATAAGTGTGTGTAAGTACGTGTAAGTGCGTGTAAGTGCGTGTAAGTATGTATAAGTGCGTGTAAGTGCGTGTAAGTATGTATAAGTGCGTGTAAGTGCGTGTAAGTATGTATAAGTGCGTGTAAGTGCGTGTAAGTATGTATAAGTGCGTGTAAGTGCGTGTAAGTATGTATAAGTGCGTGTAAGTGCGTGTAAGTATGTATAAGTGCGTGTAAGTGCGTGTAAGTATGTATAAGTGCGTGTAAGTGCGTGTAAGTATGTATAAGTGCGTGTAAGTGCGTGTAAGTATGTATAAGTGCGTGTAAGTGCGTGTAAGTATGTATAAGTGCGTGTAAGTGCGTGTAAGTATGTATAAGTGCGTGTAAGTGCGTGTAAGTATGTATAAGTGCGTGTAAGTGCGTGTAAGTATGTATAAGTGCGTGTAAGTGCGTGTAAGTATGTATAAGTGCGTGTAAGTGCGTGTAAGTATGTATAAGTGCGTGTAAGTGCGTGTAAGTATGTATAAGTGCGTGTAAGTGCGTGTAAGTATGTATAAGTGCGTGTAAGTGCGTGTAAGTATGTATAAGTGCGTGTAAGTGCGTGTAAGTATGTATAAGTGCGTGTAAGTGCGTGTAAGTATGTATAAGTGCGTGTAAGTGCGTGTAAGTATGTATAAGTGCGTGTAAGTGCGTGTAAGTATGTATAAGTGCGTGTAAGTGCGTGTAAGTATGTATAAGTGCGTGTAAGTGCGTGTAAGTATGTATAAGTGCGTGTAAGTGCGTGTAAGTATGTATAAGTGCGTGTAAGTGCGTGTAAGTATGTATAAGTGCGTGTAAGTGCGTGTAAGTATGTATAAGTGCGTGTAAGTGCGTGTAAGTATGTATAAGTGCGTGTAAGTGCGTGTAAGTATGTATAAGTGCGTGTAAGTGCGTGTAAGTATGTATAAGTGCGTGTAAGTGCGTGTAAGTATGTATAAGTGCGTGTAAGTGCGTGTAAGTATGTATAAGTGCGTGTAAGTGCGTGTAAGTATGTATAAGTGCGTGTAAGTGCGTGTAAGTATGTATAAGTGCGTGTAAGTGCGTGTAAGTATGTATAAGTGCGTGTAAGTGCGTGTAAGTATGTATAAGTGCGTGTAAGTGCGTGTAAGTATGTATAAGTGCGTGTAAGTGCGTGTAAGTATGTATAAGTGCGTGTAAGTGCGTGTAAGTATGTATAAGTGCGTGTAAGTGCGTGTAAGTATGTATAAGTGCGTGTAAGTGCGTGTAAGTATGTATAAGTGCGTGTAAGTGCGTGTAAGTATGTATAAGTGCGTGTAAGTGCGTGTAAGTATGTATAAGTGCGTGTAAGTGCGTGTAAGTATGTATAAGTGCGTGTAAGTGCGTGTAAGTATGTATAAGTGCGTGTAAGTGCGTGTAAGTATGTGTAAATGCGTGTAAGTACGTGTAAGTGCATGTAAGTGCGTGTAAGTTCGTGTAAGTGTATGTAAGTGCATGTAAGTGCGTCTAAGTGTGTAGTATGTGTAAGTGTAGTTTAAGTGGGTGTTATTTTGTGTAAGTTCAGATAAGTGCGTGGAAGTACATGTAAGTGCATGTAAGTGAGTGTAAGTGTGACTAAGTGCGTGTAAGTACATGTAAGTGTGTGTAAGTACGTATAAGTGCGTACAAGTGCATGTAAGTGTGTGTCAGTGTGTGTATGTGTGTGTAAGTGCGTGTAAGTGTGTGTAAGTGTGTGTAAGTGTGTGTAAGTGCGTGTAAGTGTGTGTAAGTATGTATAAGTACATGTAAGTACGTGTAAGTGTGTCTAAGTGTGTGTAAGTGGGTGTAAGTGCGTGTAAGTGCGTGTAAGTGTGTATAAGTGTGGTTTAAGTACGTGTAAGTTCGTGTAATTGCGTGTAATTGCGTACAAGTGTGTGTAAGTGCGTGAAAGTGCGTGTAAGTTCGTGTACGTGTGTGTAAGGGCGTGTAAGCGCATGTAAGTACGTGTTAGTATGTGTAAGTGTATGTAGACGTGTGTAAGTGCGTGAAAGTGTGCATAAGATCATGTAAGTGCGTGTAACTGCATGTAAGTGCGTGTAAGTGCGTGTAAGCGTGTGTAAGTGTGTGTAAGTGCATGTAAGTACGTGTAAGTGCATGTAAGTACGTGTAAGGGTGTGTAAGTGTATGTAAGTCCGTGTAAGTGCGTATAAGTGCGTGTAAGTATGTGTGAGTGTGTGTGAGTATGTGTAAGTATGTGTAAGTGTGTGTACGTGCGTGTAAGTATGTATACGTACATGTCAGTGTGAGTAAGTGTGTGTAAGTGTGTGTAAGTACGTGTAGGTTTGTGAAAGTGCATGTAAATGCGTGTAAGTACGTGTAAGTGTGTGTAAGTGTGTGTAAGTATGTGGAAGTGCGTGTAAGGTCGTGTAAGAGCGTGTAAGAGCATATAAGTACGTATGAGTGCGTGTAAGTACGTGTAAGTGCGTGTAAGTGCGTGTAAGTGTATGTAAGTACGTGTAACTGTGTATAAGTGCGTGTAAGTTCGTGTAAGTATGTGTAAGTTCGTGTAAGTGTGTGTAAGTTCCTGTAAGTGCGTGTAAGTGCGTGTAAGTACGTGTAAGTGCATGTAAGTGCGTGTAAGTGTGTGTAAGTGCATGTAAGTGTGTATAAGTACGTGTAAGTGCAAATTAGTATGTATAAGTACGTGTAAGTGCGTGTAAGTGCGTATCAGTGTGTGTAAGTACGTGTAAGTGCGTGTAAGTGCATGTAAGTACGTGTAAGTGCGTGTAAGTGCGTGTAAGTGCCTGTAAGTACGTGTAAGTACGTATAAGTGTGTGTAAGTGTGTGTAAGTGCGTGTAAGTACGTATGAGTTTGTGTAAGTGAATGTAAGTTTGTGTAAGTGCATGTAAGTGTGTATGAGTGCGTGTAAGTGCGTGTAAGTGCGTATAAGGGTGTGTAAGTGCGTGTAAGTGCGTGTAAGTGCGGGTATGAGTGTAAGTGTGTGTAATTATGTGTAAGTGTGTGTAAGTACGTGTTAGTTTGTGTAAGTGAATGTAAGTTCGTGTAAGTGCGTGTCAGTGTGTGTAAGTGCGTATAAGTGCGTGTAAGAACGTGTAAGTGCGTGTAAGTGTGTGTAAGTGTGTATAAGTGCATGTAAGTGCGTGTAAGTGCATGTACGTACGTGTAAGTGTGTGTAAGTGCATGTAAGTATGTGTAAGTGCGTGTAGGTGTGTGTAAGTACGTGTTAGTACGTGTGAGTGCGTGTAAGAGCGTGTAACTGTATATAAGTGTGTATAAGTGCAGTTTAAGTTCGTGTAATTGCGTGTAAGTGTGTATAAGTGCAGTTTAAGTTTGTGTAAGTGCAGGTAAGTGCGTGTAAGTGCGTGTAAGTATGTGTAAGTGTGTGTAAGTGCAGGTAAGTGCGTGTAAGTGCGTGTAAGTATGTGTAAGTATGTGTAAGTACGTATAAGTGCGTGTAAGTGCAGTTTAAGTGGGTGTAATCTTGTGTAAGTTTGAGTAAGTGCATGTAAGTGTGTGTAAGTGTGTATGAGTGCGTGTAAGTACGTGTAAGTGTGTGTAAGTGTGTATAAGTGCGTGTAAGTATGTGCAAGTGTGTGTAAGAGTGTGTTTTAGTGCATGTAAGTGTGTGTAAGTGCATATAAGTACGTGTAGGTGTGTGTAAGTGCGTGTAAGTACGTGTAGGTGTGTGTAGGTGCTTGTAAGTGCGTCTAAGTACATGTAAGTGCATGTAAGTGTGTGTACATGCGTCTAAGTGCGTGTAAGTGCGTGTAAGTGCGTATAAGTATGTGTAAGTGTGTGTAAGTGCATATAAGTGCGTTTAAGTATGTGTAAGTGCATGTAAGTGCGTGTAAGTGCCGTTTAAGTTCGTGCAAGTGAGTGTAAGTGCGTGTAAGTACGTGTAAGCTCGTGTAAGTGCGTGTAGGTGTGTGTAAGTGCTAAACGTATGTGTAAGTGCATATACGTGTATGTAAGTGCGTGTAAGTGCTAGTAAGTATGTATAAGTGTGTGTAAGTGCGTGTAAGTATGTGTAAATACGTATAAGTGTGTGTAAGTAAGTGTAAGTGCGTGTATGTTTGTGTAAGTGTGTATACGTGCATGTAGGTGCATGTAAGTACGTGTAAGTACATGAAAGTATGTGTAAGTGCAAGTAAGTGCATGTAAGTACGTGTAAGTACGTGTAAGTTCATGTAAGTGCGTGTAAGTGCGTGTAAGTGCGTGTAAGTATGTGTAAGTGTGTAAGTGCGCATAAGTGCGGTTTAGGTTTGTGTAAGTGCGTGTAAGTGCATGTAACTGCGTATAAGTGCATATAAGTGCATGTAAGTGTGTGTAAGTACGTGTAAGTGCGTGTGAGTGCAGTTAAGTGGATGAATTATTGTGTAAATTCGTGTAAGTGTGTGTAAGTGCGTATAAGTGTGTGTAAGTGTGTGTAAGTGCGTGTAAGTGCGTGTAAGTGCATGTAAGTGCATGTAAGTGTGTGTAAGTGCGTGTAAGTGTGTGTAAGTGTGTGTAAGTGCGTGTAAGTGCGTGTAAGTGCATGTAAGTGCATGTAAGTGTGTGTAAGTGCGTGTAAGTGTGTGTAAGTGCGTATAAGTGTGTGTAAGTATGTGTAAGTGTGTGTTAGTGCATATAAGTGCATGTAAGTGCGTGCAGGTGTGTGTAAGTGTGTTTAAGTATGTGTAAGTTTGTGTAAGTGCGTGTAAGTATGTGTAAGTTTGTGTAAGTGCGAGTAAGTACGTGTAAGTGCGTGTAAGTGCGTATAAGTGCGTGTAAGTATATATAAGTGCATGTAAGTGTGTGTAAGTGCGTGTAAGTATGTGTAAGTTTGTGTAAGTGCGAGTAAGTACGTGTAAGTGCGTGTAAGTGCGTATAAGTGCGTGTAAGTATATATAAGTGCATGTAAGTGTGTGTAAGTACATGTAAGTACGGTTTATGTTCATGTAAGTGCATGCAAGTGCATGTAAGTACGTGTAAGTGTGTGTAAGTACGTGTAAGTGTGGTTTAAGTGTGTGTAATTTTGTGTAAGTTTGTGTAAGTGCATGTAAGTGCGTGTAAGTGTGTATAAGTGCGTGTAAGTGCGGGTAAGTACGTATCAGTACGTGTAAGCGTGTGTAAGTGCATGTAAGTATGTGCAAGTGCGTGTAAGTGCGTGGAAGTGCGTGTTAGTGCGTGTAAGTGTGTGTAAGTGCGTGTAAGTGCATGTAAGTGCATGTAAGTGTGTGTAAGTGGGTGTAAGTGCGTCTAAGTGCGTGTACGTTCGTGCAAGTGCGTGTAAGTGTGTGCAAGTTTGTTTAAGTGCGTGTAAGTGCGTGTAAGTACATGTAAGTGCGTGTAAGTGTGTGCAAGTTTGTTTAAGTGCGTGTAAGTGCGTGTAAGTACATGTAAGTGCGTGTAAGTGCGTGTAAGTGTGTGTAAGTGCGTGTAAGTACGTGTAAGTGCATGTAAGTACATGTAAGTATGTACAAGTACGTGGAAATGCATGTAAGTGCGTATCAGTGCGTGTAAGTACGTATAAGTACGTGTAAGTGCATGTAAGTACGTGTAAGTGCGTGTACGTGCGTGTAAGTGTGTGGAAGTGTGTGTACGTGCCTATAAGTGTGTGTAAGTGCGTGTAAGTGTGTGTAAGTGCATGTAAGTACGTATAAGTTTGTGTAAGTGAATGTAAGTTCGTGTAAGTGTGTGTAAGTGTGTGTAAGTGCGTGTAAGTGTGTGTAAGTGCATGTAAGTGCGTGTAAGTGCGTGTAAGTACGTGTAAGTGTGAGTATGGATGTAAGTGTGTGTAAGTGCGTGTAAGTGCGAGTAAGTACGAGTTAGTTTGTGTAAGTGAATGGAAGTTTGTATAAGTGCGTGTAAGTATGTGTAAGTGCGTGTAAGTGTGTGTAAGTGTGTGTAGGTGCATGTAAGTGCGTGTAAGTGCATGTACGTACATGTAAGTGTGTGTAAGTACATGTAAGTGTGTGTAAGTACGTGTAAGTGCGTGTAAGTGCGTATTAGTACGTGTGAGTGCGTGTAAGAGTGTGTAACTGCATGTAAGTGTGTATAAGTGCAGTTTAAGTTGGTGTAATTGCGTGTAAGTGCGTGTAAGTACAGTTTAAGTTCGTGTAAGTGCAGGTAAGTGCGTGTAAGTACGTGTAAGTATGTGTATATGTATAAGTGCGTATAAGTACGTGTAAGTGCAGTTTAAGTGGGTGTAATTTTGTGTAAGTTTGTGTAAGTGCGTGTAAGTGTGTGTAAGTACGTGAAAGTGCGTGTAAGTGCATGTAAGTACGTGTAAGTGTGTATAAGTGCGTATAAGTGCGTGTAAGTACGTGAAAGTGCGTGTAAGTGCATGTAAGTACGTGTAAGTGTGTATAAGTGCGTATAAGTGCGTGTATGTGTGTGCAAGTGCATGTAAGAGTGTATTTTAGTGCATGTAAGTGTGTTAAAGTGCGTGCAAGTGCGTGTAAGTGCGTGTAAGTGTGTGTAAGTGTGTGTAGGTGTGTGTAGGTGTGTGTAAGTGCGTGTAAGTACGTATAAGTGCATGTAAGTGCGTATACATGCGTCTAAGTGCGTGTAAGTGCGTATAAGTACGTGTAAGTATGTGTAAGTGCGTGTAAGTACGTGTAAGTACGTGTAAGTGCGTATAAGTACGTTTAAGTATGTGTAAGTGCGTCTAAGTGCGTGTTAGTGCGCGTGAGTGCGTGTAAGAGCACGTAAGTGCCTGTAAGTGCGTGTAAGTGACGTTTAAGTTTGTGTAAGTGCGTGTAAGTGCGTGTAAGTACGTGTAAGTTCGTGTAAGTGCGTGTAAGTGTGTGTAAGTGCTATAAGTGCGTGTAAGTGCGTATACGTGTGTGTAAGTGCATGTAAGTGTGTGTAAGTCTGTATAAGTGCGTGTAAGTATGTGTAAGTATGTATAAATGCACGCAGGTGCGTGAAAGTGCGTGTAAGTGCGTGTAAGTTTGTGTAAGTGTGTGTAAGTGTGTGTAAGTGCATGTAAGTACGTGTAAGTACATGAAAGTATGTGTAAGTGCAAGTAAGTGCGTGTAAGTACGTGTAAGTACATGAAAGTATGTGTAAGTGCAAGTAAGTGCGTGTAAGTACGTATAAGTACGTGTAAGTACGTGTAAGTTTGTGTAAGTGCGTGTAAGTGCGTGTAAGTGTATGTAAGTATGTGTAAGTGTGTGTAAGTGCATGTAAGTTTGTGTAAGTGTGTGTAAGTGCATGTAATTGCGTATAAGTGTGTGTAAGTGCGTTAAAGTGTGTGTAAGTGCGTGTAAGTGTGTGTGAGTGCAGTTTAGTGGATGTAATTTTGTGTAAATTTGTCTAAGTGTGTGTAAGTGTGTATAAGTATGTGTAAGTGCGTCTAAATGAGTGTGAGTGCATGTAAGTGCGTGTAAGTGCGTGTAAGTGTGTGTAAGTGCATGTAAGTGTGTGTAAGTACGTGTAAGTACGTGTTAGTGCATACAAGTGCATGTATGTGCCTGCAAGTGCGTGTAAGTTTGGTCTAAGTGTGTGTAAGTTCGTGTAAGTGCGTGTAAGTGCGTGTAAGTTTGTGTAAGTACGATTAAGTACGTGTAAGTATGTGTAAGTGTGTATAAGTGCGTGTAAGTACGTGTAAGTGCATGTAAGTGTGTGTAATTACGTGTAAGTACGGTTTACGTTCATGTAAATGCGTGTAAGTGCATGTAAGTGCGTGTAAGTGCGTGTAAGTGCGTGTAAGTGTGGTTTAAGTGTGTGTAATTTTGTGTAAGTTTGTGTAAGTGCATGTAAGTACGTGTAAGTGTGTGTAAGTGCGTGTAAGTGCATGTAAGTACGTAAAAGTACGTGTAAGTGCGTGTAAGTGCGTGTAAGTGTGTGTAAGTGCATGTAAGTGCGTGTAAGTGCGTGTAAGTACGTGTAAGTGCATGTAAGTGTGTGTAATTACGTGTAAGTACGGTTTACGTTCATGTAAATGCGTGTAAGTGCATGTAAGTGCGTGTAAGTGCGTGTAAGTACGTGTAAGTGCATGTAAGTGTGTGTAATTACGTGTAAGTACGGTTTACGTTCATGTAAATGCGTGTAAGTGCATGTAAGTGCGTGTAAGTGCGTGTAAGTACGTGTAAGTGCATGTAAGTGTGTGTAATTACGTGTAAGTACGGTTTACGTTCATGTAAATGCGTGTAAGTGCATGTAAGTGCGTGTAAGTGCGTGTAAGTGCGTGTAAGTGCATGTAAGTACGTAAAAGTACGTGTAAGTGCGTGTAAGTGCGTGTAAGTGTGGTTTAAGTGTGTGTAATTTTGTGTAAGTTTGTGTAAGTGCATGTAAGTACGTGTAAGTGTGTGTAAGTGCGTGTAAGTGCATGTAAGTACGTAAAAGTACGTGTAAGTGCGGTTAAGTGCGTGTAAGTGTGGATAAGTATGTGTAAGAGCGTGTAAGTGTGTGTAGGTGCGTGTAATTTTGTGTAAGTGCGTGGAAGTGCGTGTTAGTGCATGTAAGTGCGTGTAAGTGCGTGCAAGTGCGTGTAAGTGTGTGTAAGTGGGTGTAAGTGCGTGTAAGTGCGTGTACATTTGTGCAAGTGCATGTAAGTGCGTATACGTTTGTATAAGTGGGTGTAAGTGCGTGTAAGTGCGTATAATTGTGTGTAAGTGCCTGTAAGTACGTGTAAGTGCATGTAAATGAATGTAAGTGCATGTAAGTTTGTGTAAGTACGTGTTAGTACGTGTACGTTTGTGTAGGTGCGTGTAAGTGCCTGTAAGTGCGTGTAAGTACGTGTAAGACGCGTGTAAGTTCGTGTAAGTGCGTATAAGTGCGTGTAAGTGCTCGTATGTGCGTGCAAGTGTGTGTAAGTGCGTGTAAGTGCGTGTAACTTTGTGTAAGTGCGTGCAAGTGTGTGTAAGTGCATGTTAGTGCGTGTAAGTACATGCAAGTGCGTGTAAGTACGTGTAAGTGTGTGTAAGTACGTGTAAGTGTGTGTAAATGCATATAAGTCCGTGTAAGTGCATGTAAGTGTGTCTAAGTGCATGTATGTACGGTTTAAGTTCGTGTAAGTTCGTGTAAGTGCGTGAAAGTACGTGTAAGTGCGTGTAAGTACGTGGAAGTGTGTGTAAGTGCGTGTACGTGCGTGTAATTGCGTGTAAGTATGTGTAAGTGCCTGTAAGTGCGTGTAAGGTGCGTGTAAATTTGTGTAAGTGTGTGGAAGTTGGTGTAAGTGCGTGTAAGTACGTGTAAGTGTGTGTAAGTTTGTCTAGGTGCGTGTAAGTGCGTGGAAGTGCGCGTAAGTGCGTGTAAGTGTGTGTAAGTGCTCGTATGTACGTGTAAGTGCGTGTACGTGCGTGTAACTTTGTGTAAGTACGTGCAAGTGCGCGTAAGTGCATGTAAGTGCGTATACGTGCATGTAAGTGCATGTAAGTGTGTATAAGTGCGTGTAAGTGCATGTAAGTACGTGTAAATGCGTGTAAGTGCGTGTACATGTGTGTAAATGTATGTAGGTGCGTGTAAGTGCGTGTAAGTGCGCGTACGTTCCTGTAGGTATGTGCAAGTACGTGTCAGTGCGTGTAAGTATGTGTAAGTGCGTGTATGTGTGTATGAGTTGCGTGAAGTGGATGTAAGAGCGTGTACGAGTGTGTAAGTGCATGTAAGAGCGTGTAAGTGCGTGTAAGTGCGCGTACGTTCCTGTAGGTATGTGCAAGTACGTGTCAGTGCGTGTAAGTATGTGTAAGTGCGTGTATGTGTGTATGAGTGCGTGTAAGTGGATGTAAGAGCGTGTACGAGTGTGTAAGTGCATGTAAGAGTGTGTAAGTGCGTGTAAGCGCGTATAAGTATGTGTGCGTACGTGTAAGTACGTGTAAGTGCGTATAAGCGTGTGTAAGTGCATGTAAGTGCGTTTAAGTACGTTTAAGTGCGTGTAAGTGCGTGTAAGTGCGTGTTAGTACGTGTAAGTGCGTGTAAGAGCGTGTAAGTTCATGTAAGTGCGTGTAAGTGCGTGTAAGTGCATGTAAGTGCGTGTAAGTGCGTGTAAGTTCATGTAAGTGCGTGTAAGTGCGTGTAAGTGCATGTAAGTGCGTGTAAGTGCGTGTAAGCGCGTGTAAATGCAGTTGAAGTTTGTGTAAGTGCGTGTAAGTGCGTAAAAGTTTGTGTAAGTGCGTATAAGTGCGTGTAAGTGCGTGTAAGAACGTGTAAGTACGTGTAAGTACGTGTAAGTGCAAGCAAGTGCATGTAAGTACGTGTAAGTTCATGTAAGTGCGTGTAAGTGCGCGTAAGTGCATGTAAGTGTGTGTGAGTGTGTATAAGTGCGGTTTAAATTCGTATAAGTGAGTATAAGTGCATGTAAGTGTGTGTAAGTGCTTGTAAGTGCGGTTTAAGTTCGTGTAAGTGCATGTAAGTGTGTGTAAGTGCGTGTAAGTACGTGTAAGTGCGTGTAAGTGGGTGTAAGTGCGTGTACATGCGTGTAACTGTGTGTTAGTGCGTGTAAGTTCGTGTGAGTGTGTGTAAGTACGTGTAGGTGCATGTAAGTGCGTATTAGTGCGTGTAAATACGTGTAAGTGCGTGTTAGTACGTGTAAGTACGTGTAAGTGGGTGTACGTTTGTGTAAGTGCAAGTAAGTGCGTGTAAGTACGTGTAAGTGCGTGTAAGTGTGTGTAAGTGCTATAAGTGCGTGTAAGTGCGTGTTAGTACGTGTAAGTGCGTGTAAGTGGGTGTAAGTGCGTGTACATGCGTGTAACTGTGTGTTAGTGCGTGTAAGTGCGTGTAAGTGCGCGTAAGTGCGTGTAAGTGTGTGTAAGTGCTATAAGTGCGTGTAAGTGCGTGTTAGTACGTGTAAGTGCGTGTAAGTGGGTGTAAGTGCGTGTACATGCGTGTAACTGTGTGTTAGTGCGTGTAAGTTCGTGTGAGTGTGTGTAAGTACGTGTAGGTGCATGTAAGTGCGTATTAGTGCGTGTAAATACGTGTAAGTGCGTGTTAGTACGTGTAAGTACGTGTAAGTGGGTGTACGTTTGTGTAAGTGCAAGTAAGTGCGTGTAAGTACGTGTAAGTGCGTGTAAGTGCATGTAAGTGACGTTTAAGTTCGTGTAAGTGAGTGTAAGTGCGTGTAAGTACGAATAAGTTCGTGTAAGTGCGTGTAAGTGTGTGTAAGTGCTATAAGTGCGTGTAAGTGCGTATACGTGTGTGTAAGTGCATGTAAGTGCGTGTAAGTCTGTATAAGTGCATGTAAGTGTTTGTAAGTATGTATAAATGCACGTAAGTACGTGTAAGTGCGTGGAAGTGCGTGTAAGTGTGGTTTAAGTGTGTGTAATTTCGTGTAAGTTCGTGTAAGTGCATGTAAGTGCGTGTAAGTGTGTGTAAGTGCGTGTAAGTGCATGTAAGTACGTAAAAGTACGTGTAAGTACGGTTACGTGCGTGCAAGTGTGGGTAAGTATGTGTAAGAGCGTGTAAGTGCGTGTAGGTACGTGTAATTTTGTGTAAGTGCGTGGAAGTACGTGTTCGTGCGTGTAAGTGCGTGTAAGTGCGTGCAAGTGCGTGTATGTGTGTGTAAGTGGGTATAAGTGCGTGTAAGTGCGTGTACATTTGTGCAAGTGCATGTAAATGCGTATAAGTTTGTATAAGTGCGTGTAAGTGCGTGTAAGTGCGTATAATTGTGTGTAAGTGTGTGTAAGTGCGTGTAAGTGCATGTAAATGCATGTAAGTGCATGTAAGTTTGTGTAAGTATGTGTTAGTACGTGTACGTTTATGTAGGTACGTGTAAGTGCCTGTAAGTGCGTGTAAGTGCGTGTAAGACGCGTGTAAGTTCTTGTAAGTGCGTATAAGTACGTGTAAGTGCTCGTATGTGCGTTTAAGTGTGTGTAAGTGCGTGTAAGTACGTGTAACTTTGTGTAAGTGCGTGCAAGTGTGTGTAAGTGCATGTAAGTGCGTGTAAGTGTATGCAAGTGCGTGTAAGTACGTGTAAGTGCGTGTAAGTACGTGTAAGTTTGTGTAAGTGCGTATAAGTCCGTGTAAGTGCATGTAAGTGTGTCTAAGTGCATGTATGTACGGTTTAAGTTCGTGTAAGTTCGTGTAAGTGCGTGTAAGTGTGTGTAAGTTCGTCTAAGTGCGTGTAAGTACGTGTAAGTTCGTGTAAGTGCGTATAAGTGCGTGTAAGTGTGTGTAAGTTCGTCTAAGTGCGTGTAAGTACGTGTAAGTTCGTGTAAGTGCGTATAAGTGCGTGTAAGTGTGTGTAAGTTCGTCTAAGTGCGTGTAAGTACGTGTAAGTTCGTGTAAGTGCGTATAAGTGCGTGTAAGTGTGTGTAAGTTCGTCTAAGTGCGTGTAAGTACGTGTAAGTTCGTGTAAGTGCGTATAAGTGCGTGTAAGTGTGTGTAAGTTCGTCTAAGTGCGTGTAAGTACGTGTAAGTTCGTGTAAGTGCGTATAAGTGCGTGTAAGTGTGTGTAAGTTCGTCTAAGTGCGTGTAAGTACGTGTAAGTGTGTGTAAGTACGTGTAAGTACGTGTAAGTGCGTGTAAGTTCGTGTAGGTTTGTGTGAGTGCGTATAAGTCCGTGTAAGTGCATGTAAGTGTGTCTAAGTGCATGTATGTACGGTTTAAGTTCGTGTAAGTTCGTGTAAGTGCGTGTAAGTGCGTGAAAGTACGTGTAAGTGCGTGTCAGTATGTGGAAGTGTGTGTAAGTGCGTGTATGTACGTGTAATTGCGTGTATGTATGTGTAAGTGCGTGTAAGTGCCTGTAGATGTGTGTAAGTGCGTGTAAGTTCGTGTAAGTGCGTGTTAGTGCGTGTACATTCATGTAGGTGCGTGTAAGTGCCTGTAAGTGTGTGTAAGGTGCGTGTAAATTTGTGTAAGTGTGTGGAAATTGATGTAAGTGCGTGTAAGTACGTGTAAGTGCGTGTAAGTTTGTGTAAGTCCGTGTAAGTGTGTGGAAGTGCGCGTAAGAGCGTGTAAGTGCGTGTAAGTGCTCGTATGTATGTGTAATTGCGTGTAAGAGCGTGTAACTTTGTGTAAGTATGTGCAAGTGCGTGTAAGTGCATGTAAGTGCGTATAAGTACATGTAAGTGCATGTAAGTGTGTATAAGTGCGTGTAAGTGCATGTATGTACGTGTAAATGCGTGTAAGTGTGTGTACGTGTGTGTAAATGCATGTAGGTGCGTGTAAGTGCGTGTAAGTGCGCGTAAGTTCCTGTAGGTATGTGCAAGTACGTGTCAGTACGTGTAAGTATGTGTAAGTGCGTGTATGTGTGTATGAGTGCGTGTAAGTGGATGTAAGAGCGTGTAAGAGTGTGTAAGTGCATGTAAGAGTGTGTAAGTGCGTGTAAGCGCGTATAAGTATGTGTACATGCGTGTAAGTGAGTGTAAGTGCGTATAAGCGTGTGTAAGTGCATGTAAGTGCGTTTAAGTACGTGTAAGTGCGTGTAAGTGTGTGTAAGTGCGTGTTAGTGCGTGTAAGTGCGTGTAAGAGCGTGTAAGTTCATGTAAGTGCATGTAAGTGTGTGTAAGTGCATGTAAGTGCGTGTAAGTGCGTGTAAGCGCGTGTAAATGCAGTTGAAGTTTGTGTAAGTGCGTGTAAGTGCGTAAAAGTTAGTGTAAGTGCGTGTAAGTGCGTGTAAGTGCGTGTAAGTACGTGTAAGTGCAAGTAAGTGCATGTAAGTACGTGTAAGTTCGTGTAAGTGCGTGTAAGTGCGTGTACGTGCGTGTAAGTGCATGTAAGTGTGTGTGAGTGTGTATAAGAGCGGTTTAAATTCGTGTAAGTGCGTATAAGTGCATGTGAGTGTGTGTAAGTGCGTGTAAGTGCGGTTTAAGTTTGTGTAAGTGCATGTAAATGCGTGTAAGTGCGTGTCAGTGCGTGTAAGTGTGTGGAATTTCATGTAAGCTCGTGTAAGTGTGTGTAAGTGTGTGTAAGTATGTGTAAGTGCGTGTAAGTGCGTGTAAGTACGTGTACATGCGTGTAACTGTGCGTTAGTGCGTATAAGTGCATGTAAGTGCGTGTAAGTACGTGTAGGTGCGTGTAAGTGCGTATTAGTGCCTGTAATTACGTGTAAGTGCGTGTTAGTACGTGTACGTACGTGTAAGTGGGTGTACGTTTGTGTAAGTGCAAGTAAGTACGTGTAAGTACGTGTAAGTGCGTGTAAGTGCGTGTAAGTGTGTGTAAGTGTGTGTGCGTACGTGTAAGTGCGTGTAAGTGCGTGTAAGTGTGTGTCAGTGCGTGTAAGTGCGGTTTCAGTACGTGTATATTTGTGTAAGCTCGTGGAAGTGTGTGTAAGTACGTATAAGTGTGTCTAAGTGCGTGTAAGTGCGTGTAAGTGCATGTAAGTGCGTGTAAGTGCGTGTAAGTGTGTGTAAGTGTGTGTGCGTACGTGTAAGTGCGTGTAAGTGCGTGTAAGTGTGTGTCAGTGCGTGTAAGTGCGGTTTCAGTACGTGTATATTTGTGTAAGCTCGTGGAAGTGTGTGTAAGTACGTATAAGTGTGTCTAAGTGCGTGTAAGTGCGTGTAAGTGCATGTAAGTGCATGTAAGTGCGTGTAAGTGTGTGTAAGTACGTGTTAGTGTGTGTAAGTGTGTGTAAGTGCGTGTAAGTGCATATAGGTGCGTGTAATTTTGTGTAAGTGCGTGTAAGTATGTGTTAGTGCGTGTAAGTGCGTGTAAGTGCATATAAGTGCGTGTAAGTGCGTGTAAGTGAGTGTAAGTGCGTATAAGTGTGTGTAAGAGGGTCTAAGTGCATGTACGTTTGTGCAAGTGCGTGTAAGTGCGTATAAGTTTGTATAAGTACGTGTAAGTGTGTGTAAGTACGTGTAAGTGCGTGTAAGTACGTGTAAGTGCGTGTAAGTGCATGTAAGTACGTGTAAGTACGTGTAAGTTTGTGTAAGTGCGTGCTAGTACGTGTACGTTTGTATAAGTGTGCGTACGTGCGTGTAAGTACATGTAAGTGCATATAAGCGTATGTAAGTTCGTGTATATGTGTGTAAGTGCGTGTAAGTGCATGTAAGTACGTGTAAGTGGGTATAAGCATGTGTAAGTGCGTGTAAGAGCGTGTAAGTGCGTGTAAGTGTGTGTAAGTGCTTGTAAGTACGTGTAAGTGTGTGTAAGTGCGTATGAGTGCGTGTAAGTTTGTGTAAGTGCATGTAAGTGCAGGTAAGTGCGTGTAAGTATGTGTAAGTGCATGTAAGTGCGTGTAAGTGCGTGTTAGTACGTGGAAGTGCGTGTAAGTACCTGTAAATGCGTGTAAGTGTATGTAAGTACGTATAAGTGTATGAAGGTGCGTGTAAGTGTGTGTAAGTGTGTGTAGGTATGTATAAGTTATTTAAGTACATGTAAGTGCGTGTAAGTAGATGTAAGTTCTTGTAAGAGCGTGTAAGTGCGTGTAAGTGCATGTAAGTGTGTGTAAATGCATGTAAGTGTGTGAAAGTGCTTGTAAGTGCTTGTAAGTGTATGCAAGTACATGTAAGCGTGTGTAAGTGCATGTAAGTGCGTGTAAGTATGTGTAAGTGCGTGTAAGTGCGCAAAAGTGTGTGTTAGTGCGTGTAAGTGCATGTAAGTACGTGTAAGTGCGTGTAAGTGCATGTAAGTACGTGTAAGTGCGTGTAAGTGCATGTAAGTGTGTGTAAGTGCGTGTAAGTGCGTATAAGTATGTCTAAGTACGTGTAAGTTTGTACAAGTGTGTGTGAGTATGTGTAAGTTTGTGTAAGTGTGTGTAAGTGCGTGTGACTGCATGTAAGTGTGTGTAAGTACGTATAAGTGCGTGTAAGTGTATGTAAGTGCAGTTTAAGTTCGTATAAGTACGTGTAAGTGCGTGTACGTTTGTGTACGTACGTGTAAGTGCGTGTAACTGTGTGTAGGTACGTGTAAGTACGTGTAAGTGCATGTAAGTACGTGTACGTGCATGTAAGTACGTGTAAGTACGTGTTAGTGTGTGTAAGTGCTTGTAAGTGTGTGTAACTGCGTGTAAGTACGTGTAAGTACGTGTAAGAATGTGTAAGTGCAAGTAAGTACATGTAAGTACGTGTAAGTGCATGTAAGCACGTGTAAGTGCGTGTTAGTATGTGTAAGTACGTGTAGGTGGGTGTACTTTTGTGTAAGTGCAAGTAAGTGCGTGTAAGTACGTGTAAGTGCATGTAAGTGCGTGTAAGTGCGTGTACGTGTGTGTAAGTACGTGTAAGTACGTATAAGTGTGTGTACATACGTGTAAGTGCGTGTTAGTGCGTGTAAGTGTATGTCAGTGCGTGTAAGTGCGGTTTAAGTGAGTGTATATTCGTGTAAGTTTGTGTAAGTGTGTGTAAGTACGTGTAAGTGCGTCTAAGTGCGTGTAAGTGCGTGTAAGTACGTATACGTGCATGTAAGTGGGTGTAAGTGTGTGTAAGTGTGTGTTAGTACGTAAAAGTGCGTGTAAGTGCGTGTAAGTGCGTATAGGTGTGTGTAATTTTATATAAGTGCGTGTAAGTACGTGTTAGTGCGTGTAAGTATGTGTAAGTGCGTATATATACGTGTAAGTACGTGTAAGTGTGTGTAAGTGTGTATAAGTACGTGTAACAGCATCTAAGTGCGTGTAAGTTCGTACAAGTGCGTGTAAGTACGTGTAAGTTTGTATAAGTACGTGTAAGTGCGTGTAAGTGCGTGTAAGTTCGTGTAAGTGCGTGTAAGTACATGTAAGTACGTGTAAGTGCGTGTAAGTGCGTGTAAGTTCGTGTAAGTGCGTGTAAGTACATGTAAGTACGTGTAAGTGCGTGTAAGTATGTGTAAGTGCATGTAAGTTCGTGTAAGTGCGTGTTAGTACGTGTACGTTCGTGTAACTGCATGTAAATGCGTGTAAGTGCGTATAAGCACGTGTAAGTTCGTGTAAGTGCGTGCAAGTACGTGTAAGTACGTGTAAGTGCGTGTAAGTATGTGTAAGTGCGTGTAAGTGC